>BLSH010167336.1:653046-679074 GCA_018402905.1 Glandirana rugosa | reverse complement strand
CCCGAGGACCGGAGTTGAGAACCACTGTCTTAGTGGGTGATCCAGGGCCTCCAGAGTTTTTCATAGGAAGAAACTTTGTCTAATAAGACTGCCTCAGTTTTGGCATGAACCATAGCTTGGGTGATACTATGACTTTAGTATCACTTTAAGGGTTCCTCTTAGTGCAGTGGTTCTCAACTCCATTCCTCAGGACCCACCAACAGGCCAGATTTTAAGCATTACCTTGGGGAGATGCAGACTAGAATACTGCAATCGCTGAGCGGCAAATTATATCACCTGTGAGGTATTTCAGTTATCCTGCAAACCTGGCCTGTTAGTGGGTCCCGAGAAAAGGAGTTGAGAACCACTGTCTTAGTGGGTGATCCAGGGCCTCCACAGTTTTTAATAGGAAGAAACTATGTCTAATAAGACTGCCTCAATTTTGGCATGAACCATAGCTTGGGTGATACTATGACTTTAGTATCACTTTAAGGGTTCCTCTTAGTGGGTGATCCAGGGCCTCCACAGTTTTTCATAGGAAGAAACTTTGTCTAATAAGACTGCCTCGGTTATGGCACGTACCATAGCTTGGGTGATTCTATGACTTTAGTATCACTTTAAGGGTTCCTCTGTGATAAAAAGGCTGAGAATAGCTGGGCTACACAATGGCATGTCCATTCTGGGTTTTGATGATTTGGTTGCCGATTTATTTGGCGTTACGGTTTTAACTCAAAGCTGTGGCCTTGCCCTGTCCAATGCAAGTGGATTTAGAGTGGTGGTAGAGCGTCCAAGGCCTTCATTCCATTTTTGATGGCACGTTGGACGAGTACCATTATAGATCTATACTTCTCAGCAATCATGAGGATGTATCTTGGGTATGGCTATAAATTCCTTGCATATTTTATAAAGAACAATGGAGGGGGGTTCTAATTTGGCTGATGACAAGAGGTTGTTAATGTCGCTAAGTAGCCCTAAGTACACATTTGCCGTAAGCAAGAATAATGTAATGGCCACACCAGTAGTTATGTGTCATCGCTGCTTGATTTACTATGGAGGAAGTTCAAGCTTGAACAAGAAGTGACTGGTCTGTATGTCCTTATCTTTCTAATTAACACACCAGGGATAATGAGAAATGGCTTTAATTATAGTAGTAGCGGCTTTACTGCCTGCCCTCTCCTCTAATGATTGATACGGAGGGGCACGGTTCACTTTAGGAGACCAAACTTACAGAAACAAATTACAATTTTAAACAACAACCAACAGTGCTACAAACATAGTGTCAAGTCTTAAAGTGGAACTCCGAACAAAACTCCTTTCTTTTTCATTGCAAATAACCTGCAGAATGCTGAGGACTATGGTTGGGTTTTAGTTTCTCCTCCGTCCCCATTGGGACTTCCTGTCTCCTCCCACTGCAAACAGAGACCGCAATAAAACCGAGACGAAGGTTCTAACGCTTCTCCACATTTGCCGACTGCCCTGTAGCAGATTTACTGTATATACTTGTATATGTATATATATGTAATTATGCACTTCTGCATGAGGGGGTGTGCGCATGCGCTGCTTCCGCTGTGATTAATCACAGCAGAAGCCGATCAGCGGGTGTCAGCCAATGGATGTCCACAGACACCCGCTGATCAGCGAGGAGACACACTGGATGGAGATCTATTGTAAACAATACAGAGCTCTGTCCTGTCGGGGGAGATGTGTTGGAGTTTGTTTCCCTGCAAAAGGAATAAAACCCTGAACTGCCCTGAGTAAAAGCACATAACACAGTACACAAAAACACTGGTTAGGCACACATTTAACCCTTTGATCGCCCTAGATGTTTAACCCCCTTCCCAGCCAGTGTCATTAGTACAGTGACAGTGTATATTTTTAGCACTGATCACTGTATTAGTGTCCCTAGTTCCTACAAATTTCAGTAAGTGTCAGATTGCCTGCCGTAATATCCCAGTCCTGCTATAAGTCACTGATCACCGCCATTACTAGTATTAAAAAATGAACAAAAATCCCAAATATTTATCCATTAGTTTGTAGATGCTATAGCTTGTGTGCAAACCATCAATATACACTTATTGGAATTTTTTTTTTTACCAAAAATATGTAGCAGAATACATTTTGGCCTAAATTTATGAAGAAATTCGATTGGATGTGTTTTATAGCAGAAAGTAAAAAGTATTGGTTTTTTTTCAAAATTATCAGTCTTTTTTTTTGTTTATAGCGCAAAAAATAAAAACCGCAGAAGTGATGAAGTACCACCCGCAGAAAGCTCTATTTGTGGGGAAAAAAGGGCATACATTTTATTTGGGTACAGCGTCACGGGACCGCGCAATTGTTCGTTAAAGTAACACAGTGCTGTTTTGCAAAAAATGGCCTGGTCATGAAGTGGGGTAAATCTTCCGGAGGTTATTGCCAGTCTATTGGCTGCCAATATTGGGAACGCCTAATAAGGAGCTGTGCAAGCCAGGGATTCCTGACTCCGCCCATCAAGGTATTGTAAATTAGGAATGCACTGATCATTCAGAAATAGATATTTCACACTTATCATCTCCAATCCTACCAAAGTGACCAATGCACTCACTAGGGTAGCATCTTTAATATTCATTGGACCCTGGGCAAAAATTTTCTTGGGTCCCCCCGAATCCGCCTATCAACTATCTGAGGCTTAAGGGGCCGCTGCTTTGGGCCCCACAACAATGACTGGGCCCAGGGCAGCTGCCCCTTTTGCCCTGCGTTAAAGGTGGTAGTTTGCAAGCAGGGCTGGGCAGAAGAAGCAGCCGCCTTGGATGCTCCAGCAGAAGGGGGGGGGGGGGTGCAAAAAGGGCAGGACATGAAAATAAAGTAGCTCATAGATCCAGGGAATGAGGAGGGCGCACTTTGGGCCGATTCACACTAAAACTAAACCGTGCATTCTGGTTTTGACAGCCCATTCATTTTAATGCACTGCCAAGCAAACAGGAACTCACACAAGGTAGTGCAGTCACAACTTTTGCAAATTCTGCCGCACCAACCCAATGGTACTGCAAAACAGTGCAGTCTGTTGGGTGAAAACACGTTGCATTTGTGAGATGCGTTTGGGGTGCCATTAACAGTTGATGGCACCCGCATGCGTCTTGCCAGGGCAGCGTGTTCACATGCCGTGCACAGGATGCGCCTTTCCTGAACCATGTTCTAGTGTGAACCGGCCCTTTGGCCTTTTTTGTCTTGGATGCTAAGGGCTCATACACACGGGCGTATGCAAAAAAATTAGCAAAACGTCGGGCCTGACGTCAGGGAAAAATCTGCGTTTTGCATCGGCGTTAGTGAGCGATAATGAACGTTAGTGAGCGTCGGCGTCAATAGCGTTTTTTTTAAAAAAAAAAACATTCCTCTGCTAAAAAAACACCGGTTAACGCCGGGACGGCATTAGTGAGCGTTTTACCGGTTTAGCGTCAAAGACGCCAATACGCTACAGCCTCAGAACACGCTGGTTCTAGTTACAGCTCCCTAACGCCGATGCCCTCTACTGCTCAAAAACGTCTGCGTTTTTAGGGGGCCATTGAATAACATGGAGAGCTGTGAAAAACGCCCAAAAACGTGGCGTCAAAAAACGTCCATGTGTATGAGGGCTAAAGAACTTTGTCCTGATGCTGGCTACAAGCCCAAAATGATTGACCAGTAGGTGGCATCAGAAGCACTATGAAAGCTTGCCTTAATTTAGCTGCAATGCATTCTGGGAAAAGGATACAACACCAATAGGAAGTGATGATATGAGTACAGTGCAGGTACTTATACTGTACAGGTCCTGTATTGAATTGTATTGTAACTGTACTGTCTGCTCTCATGTAAAGCGCTGCACAAACTGTTGGCACTCTATAAATCCCGGATAATAATAATGTCTGCACTAACATCTTCATGAATGATCCACATATCCTTAATCCCAAAAAGCTCTGATATGGAAATCCCAATGCTTCCTGAATAAAGTAGATGTAATCCAATTCCCTCAAATCTCATATAAGATTTAACATGTTAATCAGGGTTGCCAACCGCCAGTAAATTTACTGACAGTTTGTAAAAATCTGTGATTTTTACAACTGTCTATGAATATCAGGGTCTGATAATTTATCATGCTGTGCTGATTTTTTAAGTGTAAACCAGGAAATTACTTGATATGGGTATTGTTAGTGTTTCCATGTTATGTTTAAATATCAATTGTCTTAGTTTTTAATAGGAGTTCTGTTATTTTTCAAGGTGTCAGTAAAAAATGTGCTCCGCCAGTACATTTTCCATGTTCTGCCAGTAAAAAACGCTGCAGGAGGTTGGCAACACTGATGTTAATGTCAATTCAATAATATCTTTAAATATTTTTGAACCTGCAGCTTTAACCACTTAAGGACCACCAGACGCAGATGTACTGTGGCAGGGCGGCCCTCCTGCACGAAATCATGTACAGGTATGTGATTTCGTGCAGCGGGCCTGGGGCGCCCTCTGTAATTGGACACAGCGGGCACCAATCAGCAGGTCCGACGGGACCCGCCGAATGTTTACTGGAGAGACGGAACTGCAGACTGCCTATGTAACCGGTTCCCGACCGGCTACTGCATATTTACTGCGGCAATGTGGCGCTGTCTCTGGAGGAGTGTGCCCGCGGCTCCGGTGGAACCGATGTCCACCAGCGAGCCGCGATGTCCGCTGGCGAGCCGTGATGAGCTGCCAGAGGGAAAGAACGGGGAACCCCCGAAGTAAAAATGGCGGTTCCCCGTTCTGTCAGGCTGCATCTAAGAGATCTACTGATCCCTGTCACTGTGGATCAGTTAGATCTCTGGTGCCCCTGGCAGCCCAGCCCCCTCACAGTTAGAACACACCCAGGGAACATAGTTAACCCCTAGATCGCCCCCTGCAGGTTAACCCCTTCACTGCCAATGACATTTATACAGTAATCAGTGGCTATTTAAATTTCTGATCGCTGTATAAATGTCATTGGTCCCAAAAAAGTGTCAAAAATGTCCGACATGTCTGCCCTAATATCAAAGTCCTGGTATAAATCACAGATCGCCGCCATTACCAGTAAAAAAATTAAAATTGTAAAAACGCCAGAAATAAATTCTCATGGTTTGTAAACGCGGCAACTTTAAACGCAGTCATTAACGCAGATTGTGATTTTTTTTTTTTTACCAAAAATATGAGGAAGAATATAAATCGGCCAAAACCAATGAATAAATTATTTTTTATATATTTTTTTTTTGGATTTGTATTTTAGCAAAAAGTGAGAAATATGTTTTTTTTTTGCAAAATTGTCGCTCTTTTTTGTTTATAGCGGCGATCAGAAAGATCAGAAATGACGCAGAGGTGACCAAATACCTCCAAAAGAAAGCTCTATTTGTGGGGAAAAAAAGGACGCAAATTTTGTTTGGGTACAACGTCGCACGACCGCGCAATTGTCAGTTAAAGCGACGCAGTGCCGAATCGCAAAAATTGCTCTGGTCCTACAGTGGGAAATCCTTCCGGGGGTGAAGTGGGTAAACAAGGCAGACCGCCATTCTGTGAGGGAGGAAGATCGAGATCTTGTGTTTCTGCTAAGCAGAAACACAAATCTCTGTGTTCCTCCAGTCACAGCATCCGCACACAGTTAGCAAGGACCCCTTAGGAGCACAAGTGTCAGTTAGTGTCCGATTTGTCCGCCGCAATGTCGCAGTCCCGCTAAAAATCGATGATCACCGCCATTACTAGAAAAAATAAATAAATGAAAATTCCATAAAACCACTATGATCCCACTTCCTGTTACAGGGTGACAACACTTTGAACTTGCTACCTAATTGCGCTCCTGCGGTGTCACCCTGCTTCTGCAGGAGACTCCAAGAGCCCCTTGTAATCACAGGCATGGTCCACTGGAAACCCGCGCTGAGAAATACCATGCAGCCTCTGCAGGAGTGCATGTAGACACAAAGCGGCTGCAGGAGATCAGCAGCACTCAGATAAAACAAAGAATTAAAACAAGTATTTTTTTTTTTTAAAAAACAGCATTTGTTTGGGCTACACAGAGGAGTTGATTTACTCCATTCACACCGGATTCAACTTGTCATGCGATTTGACAGTTCCAAATCGCATGACATGTCGCACCCTATTGTCGGCAATGGAACTGTTTAAATCAGTACGACTCCGACTTTGCGGTGCAGCACTTATTTGAAAAAAAGTTTCAGGCGCTATTTTTTTTTTGCGATTTCAGGTGTAACTTGCATAGACATCTGTGCATGAAGTCGCACCGATGTCAGGCAAGTTGCACCTGAAATTACACTGACCTGCGGCAAGTGAAGGCGCACATGTGAACAGGGGGCTAATATTCATCACTAAAAAAACCTTTAGCCCCATTCACATCAACATTGATGCAGCTGCTACATCAGCGTGATTTCAAAGCCGCACATCAGTGCGATTTGTACATCTGTTTTCACTGCAGCTGGCGACTTCATTTAACAGAAGTCAATGCAAGTTGCAGTGAAATTGGAAAAAAGTACTGCAGGAACCTTTTTCAAAGTCGCTGCAACATGAGGCTATTTGAATGGTTCCATTTCCAGCAATGAAGTGCGACTTATCATGCAATTTGGAACTGTCAATTTGCATGACATATGCGGTGTGAATGAGTGCTTAAAGTCGTTATAAAGGTTTTAATAAAAATAATATACATGTTATAATTACCTCTGTGCAACGTTTTAGCACAGAGCAGCCCAGATCTTCCTCTTCTCGGGTTCCCTGCCGGTGCTCTGGGCCCCTCCCCCTTGCCGAGTGCCACCACAGCAAGCCGCATGCGTGCTTGTTCCCGAGCCAGCTTTCTGCGTCCATGAGCACGGCTCAGCACCGCCTCCACTGGTGTGATTGACAGCAGTGGGAGCCAATGGTTCCTGCTGCTGCATCTCAGCCATTCAGGAGGGAAAGACCCGGGAGAGCCTCTGCTCTCGTGCACATCTCTGGATCAGGATCGGGCTCAGGTAAGTATTGGAGGGGCTAAGGGGGGAGCTGCGCAGTGAAGGCTTTTTTACCTTCATGCACAGAATAAAGTTAAAAAACCTTCAGCCTTTACAACCACTAAGGGTTAGAACAGGGTGAATAAAAATCAATTATTTAAAAAAAAAAAAAAAAAATCGTTTTTTTTTATTTAAATCAGATTTTTTAATTTTTATCAAATTTATTTTAATAAAATACTTGCGGAGTAAAAATCTATCCAAAGATAGTTTTCTATTTAAGATACGTAAATAATTTAGTTTATTCAGCATTAAATGGAGCTTAGTATGAGGCTGTATATTATGCAATATTTACATTGTCGGTAAACTCATTCAATGAATCCAAGCTCTGCAAGCTGAGATATGCACTGCATTGATACATTTACACAATTTCACAGTAACCATGAGATAAAACAAAGTTCAGGAATATTCCTTTATCCCATTGTTTTGCAAATCTATGTACAGGGTGGGCCATTTATATGGATACACCTTAATAAAATGGGAATGGTTGGTGATATTAACTTCCTGTTTGTGGCACATTAGTATATGTGAGGGGGGAAACTTTTCAAGATGGGTGGTGACCATGGTGGCCATTTTGAAGTCAGCCATTTTGAATCCAACTTTTGTTTTTTCAATAGGAAGAGGGTCATGTGACACATCAATTTGGAATTTCACAAGAAAAACAATGGTGTGCTTGGTTTTAACGTAACTTTATTCTTTCATGAGTTATTTACAAGTTTCTAACCACTTATAAAATGTGTTCAATGTGCTGCCCATTGTGTTGGATTGTCAATGCAACCCTCTTCTCCCACTCTTCACACACTGATAGCAACACCGCAGGAGAAATGCTAGCACAGGCTTCCAGTATCCGTAGTTTCAGGTGCTGCACATCTCGTATCTTTACAGCATAGACAATTGCCTTCAGATGACCCCAAAGATAAAAGTCTAAGGGGGTCAGATCGGGAGACCTTGGGGGCCATTCAACTGGCCCACGAAGACCAATCCACTTTCCAGGAAACTGTTCATCTAGGAATGCTCGGACCTGACACCCATAATGTGGTGGTGCACCATCTTGCTGGAAAAACTCAGGGAACATGCCAGCTTCAGTGCCAGCTTCAGTGCATAAAGAGGGAAACACATCATCACTTCAAAATGGCCGCCATGGTCACCACCCATCTTGAAAAGTTTCCCCCCTCACATATACTAATGTGCCACAAACAAGAAGTTAATATCACCAACCATTCCCATTTTATTAAGGTGTATCCATATAAATGGCCCACCCTGTACACTACAAACTGTATGATTGAATCGGTTCTGATATCGCTGTTTTACTAACCTGACAGCTTATTATTCTAAATAGGAAACCTTCATTTTGTTTGCAAATATTAAAGATTCGAACTACCAGCAAGAATAAGTCCTTACATTTAAAGAGCACCTGTCATTTCAGATCCATCATGCCCTGTTAGCGGCATCCACTCACCTGCTGCCACCATGTCCCTCACCTTCTTGTGTCACTGCCACATCACCAGCCATCCCATTAAAGCAGGGACGTGTGGCGAGGTCAGTGGCTGGTGAGGCATTGGCTAGTATCAGAGGCAGATACACACAGGTTACATACGCCGCGAACGTTAGAGTGAGAGCATTAATTCTAGCACTAGACCTCCTCTGTAACTCTAAACATGTAACCTGTAAAAAATTTTTTAAAGCGTTATCTATGAAGATTCTTAAGTACTGAAGTTTGGCTCCATTCCACAAGTGTGCGCAATTTTAAAGCATGACATGTTAGGAATCTATTTACTCGGCGTAACATCATCTTTCACATTATACAAAAAAAAATCGGGCTAAATTTAGTGTATTTTTTTATTCATGAAGCAGTTTCTTTCCCAAAAAAAAAGTGTTTGGTTTGAAAAATTGCTGCGCAAATACCGTGTGACATAAAAAGTTGCAACAACCACCATTTTATTCCCTAGGGTGTCTGCTAAAACAATACAGTATATATAATATTTGGGGGCTCTGAGTAATTTTCTAGCAAAACAATGATGATTTTTGCACGTAGGAGAGTTTCAAAAGTGTCCGATCTGTCCGCCGCAATATCTCAATCCCGATAAAAATCGCAGATCGCTGGCATTACCAGTAAAAAAAAAAATGCCATAAATCTATTCCCATAGTTTGTAGGTGCGATAACTTTTGTGCAAACCAATCAATATACGCTTATTGCCATTTTTTTTTTACCAAAAATATGAAGAATATATAAAACAGTTTTTTCTTTTTTGGATATGTATTATAGCAAAAAGTAACAAATATTGTTTTTTTTTTAAAATTGTCGCTCTTTTTTTTATTATAGCGCAAAAAATAAAAATCGCAGAGGTAATCAAGCGACACAGTGCCGAATCACAAAAAGTGCTCTGGTCGTGAAGGGGGTTAACCCTTCCGGGGCCGAAGCGGTTAAACTTGGCGCTCTGTATGTAGCTTCTGACAGGCTGTGCAAGGAGCCCCATATCTTTGTAACCATAGATGATAGGAGTTGCGGGGTAGAACTTCAGCTACCCACCTACCCAAATTTGGGGTCTCTGTGACCCCAGGTCGCCGAGCTACAACCCTCAAAGTCTATATATATATATTTTTTTTTTTTTATGTTCATGAGCCTCACCTGCCTCCCCTGACTGCACGTCCCTGCATTAAAGTGAATGGGACTGTCGGTGAGTCACCAGCGGGTCAGAGGAGGAGCCACTGCAGGACAGAGATGACCGTTGCTCTTTAAAAATTTAGATTTAAATCAAATCAACCTTGTTTTAGAACCACTTTAACCACTTCCTTACTGGGCACTTAAACCCCCCTCCTGCCCGGACCAATTTTCAGTTTTCAGCGCTGTCACTCTTTGAATGACAATTGCGCGGTCGTGCGATGCTGCACCCAAACAAACTTTGCGTCCTTCTTTTCCCACAAATAGAGCTTTCTTTTGGTGGTATTTGATCACCTTTGCGGTTTTTATTTTTTGCGCTATAAACAAAAAAGAAGCGACAATTTTGAAAAAAGAACAATATTTTTTACTTTTTGCTATAATAAATATCCAAAAATAAAAAATAAAAAAACAAATTTATTCATCAGTTTAGATCGATATATATTCTTCTACATATTTTTGGTAAAAAAAGTCGATTGGTTTGCGCAAAAGTTATAGCGTTTACAAACTATGGACATTGGTTTATGGCGTTTTTATTTATTTTTATTTTTTTACTAGTAATGGCGGCGATCT
This sequence comes from Glandirana rugosa, assembly GCA_018402905.1. Taxonomy (NCBI): domain Eukaryota; kingdom Metazoa; phylum Chordata; class Amphibia; order Anura; family Ranidae; genus Glandirana; species Glandirana rugosa. The sequence goes on along the minus strand of BLSH010167336.1, from coordinate 668,868 downwards.
TTTTATCGGTACTGCGACATTGCAGCGGACATATCGGACATTTTTGACACTTTTTTGGGACCAGTGACATTTATACAGCGATCAGAAATGTAAATATCCACTGATTACTGTATAAATGTCATTGGCAGTGAAGGGGTTAACCTGCAGGGGGCAGTGAAGGGGTTAACTATGTTCCCTGGGTGTGTTCTAACTGTGGGGGGGGGCGGGGTTGGCAGGGGCATGACAGATCTAACTGATCCCAGTGACAGGGATTAGTAGATCTGTTATGTCCCCTGTCACAGAGCGGGGAACCGCCGTGTTTACATCGGCGGTTCCCCGTTCCGGCTCCCTGGAAGGAGATCGCGGGTCACCGGCGGACATCGGGTCCGCCCGACCCGCGGGCATGCTCCCGCAGCGTGCGCGGGCACGTGTGCGCGCCGCTCGCCCCCGCGGGAGCGCGCCCAGCACGAGCCAAATGGGAGGACGTCTATAGACGTCCTCCCAGCATTTTAGCGCCGCGCTGTAGCCGTCATTCGGCTATGGCGCGGATGCGAGGAGGTTAAGTAAATTTGTTACTTTATATAACCTGCTAAACTGGTTATAGGAATCAAGTGGAGACTGTTGCCCAAAAATAAAAGAATATTGGGAGGAGGTAAGACAAGGTATACTGTAGAACAGGGATATGCAATTAGCGGACCTCCAGATGTTGCAGAACTACAAGTCCCATGAGGCATAGCAAGACAAAGCCACAAGCATGACACCCAGAGGCAGAAGCATGATGGGACTTGTAGTTTTGCAACAGCTGGAGGTCCGCTAATTGCTTATCTCTGCTGTAGAAGATATTACAGGCGAAGAGTTTGAGTTGGACCCGAGGAGTTGCCTTTTCCTGATCTCAAATAACCCAATTAAACAAGACAGGAATGCATAGACTGTTTCCCTATTGAATGCAGCAAAGGGGGTAATACCGAAAAAGTGGTTAGACCTAAATAAACCTACCATGAAGGAATGGTTTGACAGAGTAGAATATGTCTATAATATGGAATATCTAGATAGTGAAGGAAAAAGTTCTCTCTGGGGAAGATTTGAAAAAAAATGGAGGAAATGGACAGAGTATAAAAAAACGAAGAATTATGTAAGGGCATATATGGACTGACAAGATATCTAGTGATCAGGTAAGGGGGGAAGAAGGGGTAGAGGGATAAGATAAAGAGGGGAAATATATTAGCCCATGTCAAAAAAATGGAATATTGGGTCACAGGGGTAGAATGAGAGATAAATATGGGCTTGTGGGGAAATATATGTATGTATTGTGTAAGATATTTAATAAAGCCGAAATGAGGAAAACCACAATGATGTGACCATGGGGGATAATGTATGAAAGCAAAGCTGAAATACTCCCCCCCCAGACGTTTTTACTGATGTGGGGGAAAAAAAAAATGGAGACTGTTAAACACACAATCTTCTCAGAGCTCTGACAGCTGATATGGAAATTCCGACTATTCCTTGTGTATTATAAAACTTTTTTTTTTTTTTGGATAGAGCAAGGAGAGTTATAACCCCTGTCAGAATTTTTTTATTGCAATCTGTGTCCCATTGGGGAGATTTCCCTTCACTTCCTGTCCCACAGCCAAAACAGGAAATCCCGGCAAATTAAGAGAATCCCTTGGGATGGGGGGAGGGGGAGGGCTCAGGTCACCAGAACTAGTGTCCCCATTGGAAGATTTCCCTTCTATTTCTATTCTGGTGACAGCCTAAAATTTGGGATTTTCTTTCCATTCAACTCTCAGTGATAACAGTAAAAAGAAATAAAGAAGGTGAATGAATCTCCCACATGGGGTTACAGACAGCAAAACAAACCTAACAGAGGCTCTAAACCCTCTCCGCTCTATCCAAAACTTAAACAAAAATCTGTCTCCTTCCCCCCTCCGGTGCCACATTTGGCACCTTTCAGGGGGGGGGGGCATGGGCATACGCAGGTAGGGGCAAGGGGGGGCAAATGCCCCCCCCCCCGGAATCAGGGATCGGATCTTGTGCCATGTCTGCAGTCTCTGATCATCTCCTGTATCATGTCTGCAGTCTGACCATCTCCTGTATCATGTCCGCAGTCTCTGACCATCTCCTGTATCATGTCCACAGTCTCTGACCATCTCCTGTATCATGTCTGCAGTCCCTGACCATCTTCTGTACCATGTCCACAGTCCCTGACCATCTTATGTACTATGTCCGTGGTCTCTGACCATCTCCTGTACCATGTCCGCAGTCTCTGACCGTCTCCAGTACACCCCAGAAGATGTCCATGCGGATGAAACACGCCGGGTGAGAACCGTGAGCCTATCGCAGTTGTTTTTATCCTGTTTGTCGGCTTTTATCTCTGTAGTTCACCTATTTTTTTTAATAAAAGGTGTTTGACACTACACTATGTGGAGCGTGTTTTTTTTCCCCCCACATGTACCCTTCTAAGATTAACCTTTAAGATCTTCCATGGATTTGTCGGGTGGTGTATCTGGCTACTGATCAGAGGACTGGACCTATTTCCATCATTACCGTGGAAGGTTTCCACTCAAGCCTGATTGATTCGCCGGTAGTATGACCACGTGAATCCGACCAATCTGGTAAGGTTCCACCCATCTTTATATGTGTGATTTGAATGAACATTTGTTATTGGAACTGGAGAAACCTTATTTCATCCATCAAAGTTGGGGAATTTTCTTTGCCATCTATTATCTCACTTGAATCCCAAATTTTGACTTATTTGAAGTGCACATTTATTATTATAATTATGATTTGTTGAACATATGAAAAGGTTTTTCACATATTTGAATTTATTTCACTTTTCGCTTTTTTAGCGCATACACTATATCTGTTTTTCATTTTTTTTTTTTTTGCATTATTTGGTCTAATGCAGTGTTTGCTGCTCTAATTTCCTTTTGCGCAATAATCCTTTGTTGTTTTTGTCTCCAGTACTATGTCCGTAGTCTCTGACCATCTCCTATATCATGTCCGCAGTCTCTGACCATCAACTGTATCATGTCTGCAGTCTCTGACCATCTCCTGTATCATGTCCGCAGTCTCTGACCATCTCCTGTATCATGTCCGCAGTCTCTGACCATCTCCTGTATCATGTCCGCAGTCTCTGACCATCTCCTGTATCATGTCCACAGTCTCTGACCATCTCCTGTATCATGTCTGCAGTCTGACCGTCTCCTGTATCATGTCTGCGGTCTCTGACCATCTCCTGTATCATGTCCACAGTCTCTGACCATCTCCTGTATCATGTCTGCAGTCTCTGACCATCTCCTGTATCATGTCCGCAGTCTCTGACCATCTCCTGTATCATGTCCGCAGTCTCTGACCATCTCCTGTATCATGTCCACAGTCTCTGACCATCTCCTGTATCATGTCTGCAGTCTGACCATCTCCTGTATCATGTCCGCAGTCTCTGACCATCTCCTGTATCATGTCCACAGTCTCTGACCATCTCCTGTACCATGTCTGCAGTCTGACCATCTCCTGTACTATGTCCGCCGTCTCTGACCGTGATAATGTGATAATGACGTTGTCGAAAAGGGGCAGAGCATGGGTGACCTTAAAATGATGCCCCCCTGAAAAAAGTTCTACGGACGCCTATGGGGGTGGGTACCTGTTTTTGACAGGTACCCTGTCCCCACTTCCATCGGACCTCGCCGCCTCCCTCCTCCTTTCCCTCTTGCCGTCCAGTAGGAGATCGCAGCACGCTTCCCGCATGTGCAGTAGGGACCCGGCTGCAGAGCTTCACTGCCAGGTTCTCTTACTGGCAATGGTGGTCGCAGCACTCAACAGCCGATGGAAGCATCGGCTGGGGTCATGGGCGTCCGCAGAAGTTTTTTCAGGGGGGGGCATCATTTTAAGGTCACCCATGCTCTGCCCCTTTTTGACAATGTCATTATCACATTATCGTGGTCAGAGACCGCAGTCATTGTACAGGAAATAATCAGAGACTGCAGACATGGTACAAGAGATGGTCAGACACTGCAGACATGATACAAGAGATGGTCAGAGACTGCAGACATAGTACAGGAGACATCAGAGACTGCAGACATGATACAGGAGATGGTCAGAGACTGCGGACATGGTACAGGAGATGGTCAGAGACTGCAGACATGATACAGGAGACGGTCAGAGACTGCGGACATGGTACAGGAGACGGTCAGAGACTGCAGACATGGTACAGGAGACGGTCAGAGACTGCAGACATAGTACAGGAGACGGTCAGAGACTGCGGACATACTACAGGAGACGGTTAGAGACTGCGGACATAGCACAAGAGACTGTCAGAAACCGCATACATGGCTCAAGAGGATAAGGACCTAGTGGGGAACCCCAGATTCCAGGGGGGGGCAACCGCCCCCCCTTGCCCCTACCTGCGGACGCCCATGGCTGGGGTGCTGACATTGCGAGAACCCTGGACAGATAAGTGTCCTAATATTAAAAGTCAGCAGCTACAGTATGTGTAGCTGCTGACTTTTAATTTTTGGAGGGGGGGAGGGGTACACCGTTTAAAAAAAAAAAATAAACGTTTTGCCTTTAGTTATTCTTTACGTATCAGATAATAGCATCAAAAAATGTATTAAAGTACAACTAAAGGCTACTGTATAACAGTCCAAACATGTTCCAAATCCAGTTACTATGTGATACATAAGTCTAAAAAAAAATACTAGAAATAATAATAAAAAAAATTATAAAAAAATACTAGAAATAATAATAAAAAAAACAATACTAGAAATAATAATAAAAAATATAAAAAAAATACTAGAAATAATAAAAAAAAAATAGAAATAATAATAAAAAATATAAAAAAATACAAGAAATAATAAAAAAATACATATAAAAAAACAATACTAGAAATAATAATAAAAAAAAGAAATAAATATAAAAAAAATAATAAAAAAACACTTCCTTTTTAATTTCTAGACTGAGCCAAATCCTCCTTCATTTGTGCCTCACTGGCTTCCCCTCCCAGACACTTCAGTTCACAGTGGGAAGGTTTCGGTTTCAGCAACAGTGGTAGTGCTCTCAGTCCAAGAAGCGGTGAGCGACTGGGTGTGGCCAACTACTGATTGAGAAGCGGCAGGCTTATAACCATGCTGATAGCCCCTGCCCTGCAACAACTTCTCCTCCCACTGCAGTGCAAGCAGATACAGTCTACAAGTGAGTGACAACTCTGCTCTGAAATCAGGAGCAGTGCAGCATAGTTGTCACCCCATCACAGGAAGCTGCATTAGCACTTCCCTGGTATCTAGGGAACTAAGAAAAGACTGTAAGTGCAGATACTCTTATAATATTTTCTTTTAATGAGATGCCATAGTTCTACTTTAATGAATTTCAATGTATCCGATCCAGGGACTCGGTGACAAGTACAACTTGCCTTTCTCTTACGGATAATAATTACCATGGCAGTATATCACCTTTAAGTTCCTTGATATTTACTTGGGCCATGTCTGACTATGTCTAAGCTTGACATTTTATTCTGTAACTTTTTTTTTTTTTTCTAGGTCTCGAATTTAGGATCCAAAATTTCCTCAGCTATAAAACTCATTTTCTGCGCTCTGTCATACTGAAACGCCTCTTTCCCGCGTTCATCCTTAGCCCATGCTATATAATTTAAATAAACTTTCCTACCGTTATTAATCCTAATGCTTTGCCTATTTAGCTTTTAATAATCCTAAAGAAAGTAATTGCACGCAATTTGCAATTTTTTTTCCCGGAGATTGAAGAAAACGTTGTTGTATTTCTATCTCTTTTTTTATTTGAGGACCTTATTATAAATTAAACCGTGAAGTTATTTGTTATCAGGAGTTGCAATGTTATTATTTTCACAATATTTTGTTTAATTCTCAGATCTTGAGACATGCCGGTAAACAGGTTTATTTAACCACTTCCCTGTGCGCCCGGGGGGAGGGGGGTGGGGGGTGCTAAGGATTGGTGATCATGTGACCACTGTAATTGGCTGTCACAGTGGTCACATGATCGGGAGCCAGCGCCTTCTGCTACCAGTTGTTAGTGGGGACCAATAGTTGTCTTTTGACTCTGAGGTGATGGGGGGGACCTCTGACATGATTGGCGACCTCTGATGTGATAGAGGGACTCATGTGTAGGTGGCCTCTGATGTATAGTGGCAGCTCTGATGTGATAGGGGACTCTCATGTATAGGGGGAGGCTCTGATGTGATGGGGGATTTTGATGTAAAGAGGAGGCTGTAATGTGATGGAGGGACTCCTATTTAAGGGGCTCTGGTGTGATGGGGGAACCTCTCTTGTACCTCTGATGTGATGGAGGACCTCTGATGTGATGGGAGCCTCTGATGTGATGGAGGACCTCTGATGTGATGGAGGACCTCTGATGTGATGGAGGACCTCTGATGTGATGGGAGCCTCTGATGTGATGGAGGACCTCTGATGTGATGGAGGATCTCTGATGTGATGGAGGACCTCTGATGTGATGGAGGATCTCTGATGTGATGGGAGCCTCTGATCTGATGGAGGACCTCTGATGTGATGGAGGACCTCTGATGTGATGGAGGACCTCTGATATGATGGGAGCCTCTAATGTGATGGAGGACCTCAGATGTGATGGGAGCCTCTGATATGATGGGAGCCTCTGTGATGGAGGACCTCTGATGTTATGGGAGCCTCTGATTAGGTGGGAGCCTCTGATTTGATAGGAGGACCTCAGATGTGATGGGAAGTTAACCTCTGATGTGATGGGGAACCTCCAATGTGATGGGAACCTCTGATGTGATGGAGGACCTCTGATGTGATGGGAACCTCTGATGTGATGGAGGACCTCTGATGTGATGGAGGATCTGATGTGATGGAGGACCTCTGATGTGATGGAGGACCTCTGATGTGATGGGAACCTCTGATGTGATGGGGAAGTCTGATGTGATGGGAACCTCTGATGTGATGGGAACCTCTGATGTGATGGAGGACCTCTGATGTGATGGGAACCTCTGATGTGATGGAGGACCTCTGATGTGATGGAGGACCTCTGATGTGATGGAGGACCTCTGATGTGATGGGGACGTCTGATGTGATGGAGGACCTCTGATGTGATGGGAACCTCTGATGTGATGGAGGACCTCTGATGTGATGGGGGACGTCTGATGTGATGGGAACCTCTGATGTGATGGGAACCTCCAATGTGATGGAGGACCTCTGATGTGATGGGAGCCTCTGATGTGTTGGAAGCCTCTGATGTAATGGGAGCCTCTGATGTGATGGGATCCTCTGTGATGAAGGACCTCTGATGTGATGGAAGACCTCTGATGTGATGGGAGCCTCTGATGTGATGGAAGCCTCTGATGTGATGGAAGCCTCTAATGTGATAGGAGGACCTCTGATGTGATGGGAGCCTCTGATTAGATGGGAGCCTCTGATATGATAGGAGGACCTCTGATGTGATGGTAACTTCTGATTAAATGGGAGCCTCTGATGTGATCGTAACGTCTGATATGATGGGAACCTCTGATGTGATGGGGAACCTCTGATGTGATGGGAAGCTCTGATGTGATGGGAGCCTCTGATTAGATGGGAGCCTCTGATATGATAGGAGGACCTCTGATGTGATGGGAACCTCTGATTAGATGGGAGCCTCTGATGTGATCGTAACGTCTGATATGATGGGAACCTCTGATGTGATGGGGAACCTCTGATGTGATGGGAAGCTCTGATGTGATGGAGGACCTCTGATGTGATGGGAGCCTCTGATTAGATGGGAGCCTCTGATGTGATGGTAACATCTGATATGATGGGAACCTCTGATGTGATGGAGGACCTCTGATGTGATGGAGGACTGATGGGAGCCTCCGATGTGATGGAAGCCTCTGATGTAAAGGGGGGACTGTGGTGTGATGGGAGCCTCTAATGTAAAGGGAGAACTCCGATGTAAAGGGGGAACTCTGATGTGAAGTAAATTTAATCAAGGTGGTTGTGTGCGTTGTCGCAGGATGAGGATTCCCATGGATAAGTAATATTTTAGACTAGGGTGCCTCAAGATTTGCCACCACTAAAAATAGCTTGAGCAGCCAGGAAATTAGGTGGGCTCTATCTGACTTGTTGCAGCTTCTATTGCACACTGTTAGAAGCTTACAGTGTGCAGGGAAATCAGAGTAAGCCATTTCAGTCCAGGAGAGGAGCCGGTACAACTGTGCAAGACTGAAGGGAAGGTTGGAGTGAATGTAAAATGTATATATCTTCTCCCTTTGCCATAAAATAGGTGATAATAAATGTCAGGAGGTGATGATGGTGGATGAAGTGGCTGCTCCTCTATGTGTGAAGCTGGCAGGAATAATCTACAAGCCCTCCGATACGCCTTCCTCTCCTCTCTGCATGAGGGCCCCCAGACATGCTGGTCGATGGGCCATGGAGAGCTGACAGCGGGGAGTGGGGACAGGAGACATTGAAGGCCCATTAAGTTTGTCCCAGGCACTGAGGGGTGACACACCGGGAAGAAAGTTGCCACAGGTCTGTGACTCAATCCAACTCCATATATTTGAGCAGTCAGAATTAAAATACGGTTTAATCCCGCAGACAATATCTCACAGAAGTGTGGTTACAGGGCTACTGAACACACGTATTATAAAACTCATTAGCTGGGTTGTGTAAAAGACACGCCGATAGTTATGTCCATCCAAACGGGACACAGCCAGGCATATGATAGACAAGCCATAACTTTTAAAAAGTTTATCAAAACCCAAAAACAAAAAGGTAACCTATTGCAGTTCTTAGATGTGGTGGCTGCATTTGTTTTCTTATTTCATTGTTGTTCTTCTTTTATTTTCACTTGCCGATCCTTCCACACATTTCCTGGCCTATGGTGCCAATGCTCACTCCACTGTCTCTACAGAGAAGCAATGTTGTCACCATAGGCTGTACTACAAACACCTCTTACTCTCCTCATCTCCTTTACATAAAGAGGTGGTGACTGCAGTTCACTGAAGATACAGTGGCAAGAAGAATGATGTGAACCCCTTGGAATTAACTGGTTGTCTGCAGCAATTTTCCCATAAAATGTGATCTGATCCTGCAGATTTACTGCGGTGAGGTGGCACGGGCAGGCTCAGGATATATACATGACTGAGCCTCTTCCGGGTTAGGAGTGGCGCGCTCCCCCCCCCGTGACTGCTGTGTCCATCGGACCCAGTGGATCACTGTTACCGTTATCCAGGAATCATGGGATCACTATGATTGGTCATCAAGATCCCATGATAACAATGTCAATAACCTGGGTGGAAACCCTCACGTATACCCAGTGATGTGAACAGCCTCAGATGATACACAGAGATGAAACAAATCCTCCTACATAAGTTTCTGCTGTCTTCAGCTTTATATACTGTTTAGAAAGTGTATGTTGTGTAAGAGTCCTTTCACACTGGGGCCGCCCGTGCGTTAGAGATAAAGCGCAGCTCGTTTTAGCAGTGTTTTACCGCAGTTTTACCGTCTCTTTTAAGCCCCAAGAAGGGGTTAAAAGTGTCCATGTGGCAACGTTTCTGAAGAACTTTTCAGGCGCTTCGGAAGCGCTGTCCATTCATTGCAATGGGCAGGGGCGTTTTGGGAGCGCTGTATACATCGCTCCCGCACTGCCCCAAAGATGCTGTTAGCAGGACTTTTCCTAACGTCCTGCAAGCACATCGCCTCGGTGTGAAAGCACTCGGACTTTCACACTCGGACGGCATGGGAGGCAGTTTTCAGGTGCTTTACAGGTGCTATTCTTAGCGCTAAAACGCCTGAAAACTGCCTCAGTGTAAAATGGGTCTTAGAGATTTTCTCTTCCTGTTCAGCACTGAGTGTGAAGTCTGGGCCCACAGCCAAGACAGCTGATTGGAGGAAAGGCACCCACCCCCCACTCCACATAGGCAGAGACTCTCAGAGCTGTTCTGTGAATAGTCTAGTTCTCTGCTAATATATTTATAGCAACCTCCCCGACACAAAATTCTGCTTGGTTTTATTTCAGTTGATGGAGAACTTGTCAGAAGTTATCATGCTGCTAACAGATGAACGGAGCAGGAGAAAGCCAGGGGATTTTGTGCTTTGAAGAGAGATAAGAAAACACTGCAGATATATGTACCCAGCTCAAATTTCCTGAATTGGGTTTACATCCACTTTAATGACTTTCTATTCGTGCTTCTTGTTGTGACCTGTGATTGGCCCAAAGCAATCACATGGTACCTGGCTTACCTGCACCATGTGATTAGCTTAGCCAATCACAGGTCACAACAATAAGCAAGCTGTTCATGAATGGTTACATAGTTAGTCTAGTTGAAAAAAAGACACAAGTTCATCTAGTTCAACCAATAAAAGGGAAAAAAAGAAAATAAAAAAAATAATTATACAATCCTATACCCACAGTTGATCCAGTGGAAGGCAAAAACCCCAGCAGAGCATTGTCCAATTTGCTCCAGCAGGGGAAAAAATTCCGTCCTGATCCCCCAAGAGGAAATCAGATAAACCCATTCATGACAGCTAAAACGATTGCTTATACAGTGACCATGGCTGTATAAGTAATAACAGTACCCGCTTTACCCACATATATGCCAAGTTGGGAGACGCGGTTGTATCTGACCTATCGCTGTGTCCCAATTGACATGAATGGGACTGCCTGTAGGGGGATGCACGGATCCTCATGTGGGTAAACACAGCCCTCGCCCAGGCATTCGCTATACTATGCCCCTGTGAATGAGGCCCTAGACAGGCATAGGCGATGGGACTGTGTGAATACAATGGCTGGCAGGGGAGATTTTCATAATTTAGCCCCATGTAACAAGAAACTGCAAAAGGTCAGACAGTTGATGGAACAAAGTCAACATTTTACATCACAGCGCTCAGGGATGCTTGAGAAACCAAACAAATGATGCAAGGAGATATCCATCAGACCTCTGCCAAAACGGGACGTTCCACCCATGCAACCCTCATGAGATCAGGAAATCTTAAAATACATAAGGCCCCTTTCACACTGGGACCGCCCGATCGTCAGCGGTAAACTGCCGCTAATTTAGCGGCGATCTACCGCTGTAATAGCAGGGCTATGGCGCCGCTATTAGGGCGGCAGCACGGCACTTTTAACCCCCCCCCCACAAGGGGTTAAACAGGGGTTAAAAGTGCTGGCGCCGGCGGTGTACAGCCGCTACGGGAGCACTGCCCATTCAATCTAATGGCAGGGGTGGTGGAGGAGCAGTGTATACACCGCTCCCCACATTCCTGAAAAATCATGCTTGCATGATCTTCTTCAGCGCAGCGCTAGCGCAACGCCTGGGTCAGAAAGCATCCATTGAGATGCATGGAGATTATTGGAGCGGTAATTTTAGCTCTATATCGCTGTAATAACGCCCCAGTGTGAAAGGGGTCTAAGAGAAGAGCATAAAGGTGTAGTGCAGGGATATGCAATTAGCAGACTTCCAGATGTTGCAGAACTGCAAATCCCATGAGGCATAGCAAGACTCTGACAGCCACAAGCATGACACCCAGAGGCAGAGGCATGATGGGACTTTTTTTGCAACAGCCGGAGATCCGCTAATTGCATAGCCCTGGTCTAGTGCATTACCGTTATCATTTTATTAGGTATAAGGCCTCATACACACGGACGTTTTTTGACGCCGGCGTTTTCTGGCGTTTTTTGCAGCTCTCCATGTTAGTCAATGGCCCCATAAAAACGTTGGCGTTTTTGAGCTGTAGATGGCGTCGGCCTTAGTGAGCAGAAAGTAGAACCCACGACCATCTCGTTCTGAGGCTGTAACGTCGCAAAATGCCAACAAACGCCAACTAATATTGTACCGGCATTTTTTGACGCCAACGTTTTTAGGTTGAAAAATAGCAGAGGGATGATTTTTTTTTAAAAAATGCCGGCGCTCACTAACGCTGATGCATAAGGCTGAAAAATGCCAATTTTTTTTCCTTAACGTCGGGCCCGACGTTTTGTTTATTTTTAAAGATACGCCCGTGTGTATGAGGCCTTAATATAAAAACAAGTGAGGGCATACTCAAAAAAGCCAAGGTATAAAAATGTAATAAAACCCAGGAACCCCAACAGTGATCCAGGGCATGGAACTCTCAGGGTCCTCACACAATCAAATTAACTGATCAAAGTACAACTAAAGCTAGTTGGCATACATTATATAATTTTCTTTAATTTCCTTTAGATTTACCTTTAACTATGGCCTGCCTAATTGCATGCAAATTGAAACATAAAGCGTAATAAAAACCAGAGAGGTGTTCTAACCCCTCTCCACTCTATTCAAAACTAAAAAAAAAAAGTTTTGCCTTTAGTTATATTTTAACCGCTTGCCGACAGTATACAATACATACAGTATATACAGTGGCAAGGTGACCCTCCTGCGCAGGACCATGTACCTAGTATGTGATCCGTGCGCCGGGGTAGGGAGCGCACCGACACGCCGACCCAGCTGTGCTGCAGCATGAATCAATCAGCGGGTGCGGGCGCTGATTGGCCGCCAGCACCCAACGATCGACTCCGGAGATTACCGAAGAAAGCGTAGGTAAACAAAACACAAGGCTCTCTTCTGACAGCAGCAATGTGCTGGGTTTTTTTTTCCTGCCGATCACTTTGATTAGTAAAATCAGCACACGGAGTAACACCTGTTGGCCACACATTTAACCCTTTGATCCTGATGGTGACCCCTTCCCTCTTAGTGTCATTAGTACAGTGACAGTGCATATTTTTTTTTAGCACTGATCACTAGAGTTGAGCGAACCCGAACTGTAAAGTTCGGGTCCGTACCAAACTTTGGGGTGTCCGTGACCCGGACCCGAACCCGGACATTTGAAAAAAGTTTGGGTTCGGCTTCTGGGTTCGGGCATTTGATCACGCATGTTGAATAGCTGCAGGGCAGCCAATCAACAAGCGTTTCACTGGTTTGCCCTTAGAAGCCATCACAGCCATGCCTACTAATGGCATGGCTGTGATTGGCCAGTGCATCATGTGACCCAGCCTCTTTATAAGCTGGAGTCACTTAGTGCTGCAGTCACATGCTCTCTGGGTAGTGTAGGGAGAGGATGCTGCCGGTGCTGTGAGGGACAGATTGCAGATAGATAGATAAGTAGAGATTACTACTACTACTGCTTTTAGGGACAGATTGCAGATCTCATCCTGCATTACAGAACGATCTGATTCTGGACTAGGTAGAGTCTACTGCTTTGAGGGACAGATTATTGTTCTAAAATCATCTTCTAGTTTTAAAGGGAGAGGTTCCTGCTATTGCTGTAAGGGACAGATTATTGTTCTAATATCATCGCCTACTCCTATAGGGTCAGGTTTCTGCTGTTGCTGTATGGGACAGATTATTGTTCTAAAATCATTTTACTTCCTTTTGCAGCCCTCTAGCACTTTCCAGGACTTTTTTACAGTCATTTTTGTGCCGAAAAGTTCGGGTCCCCATTGACTTCAATGGGGTTCGGGGTCAAGTTCGGTACCGAACCCGGACATTTTCCCGAAGTTCGGCCGAACCCACCGAACCCGAACATCCAGGTGTTCGCTCAACTCTACTGATCACTGGCCCCCAAAAAAGTGTCAAAAGTGTCAGTTAGGTGTCCGATTTGTCCGCCGCAATATCGCAGTGCCGCTATAAGTCACTGATCGCCTCCATTACTAGTAAAAAATAAATAAATAAATAGAAATTCCATAAATCTATCCCACAGTTCATAGACGCTATAACTTTTGCGCAAACCAATCAATATACACTTATAGGGATTTTTTTTTTTTTACCAGAAATATGTAGCAGAATACATTTTGGCCTAAATTGATGAAGAAATTAGATTTTTTACATTTTTTTTATTGAGTATGTTTTATAGCAGAAAGTAAAAAATATTGTTTTTTTTTTCAGAATTGTCGCTCTTTGTTTTAAAAAAAACCACAGAGGTGATCAAATACCACCAAAACAAAGCTCTACTTGTGGGAAAAAAAAGGATGTTAATTTTATTTGGGCACAGCGTCGCACAACCGCGCAATTGTCAGGTAAAGTAACGCAGTACCGTATTCCAAAAAAAAATGGCCTGGCCATTAAGGGGGGTAAAACCTTCTGGAGGTCAAGTGGTTAAATAATAAAATTCTTGCAGGGGCTCCTGACTGGTAATTGTTGGGAGCAAGGAAAATTTTCTGGTAATTGGGAGTATGGAGTGCACGTGACTCCCCTTTGAAAAGTGAAACACACATGGCGAGTGGGTGGATTTCTTAGCCCTGTGTAGGCTGAGTTTCAACCTTTGGGCAAACGAGGCATGGGGCACAAAGGGAAGTTAAGGGAGGTTTGCAGCGGGTGGACCACCATTAAAGTGGTTGTAAACCTCAGACATGAAATATGAACAAAGCATATCCCTCTATAGTATGTACTTGTCTCTATCCAGAGCACTAAGTGCCCTTTCCCACGGGTTGTCCAATCAGGTCAGTTTTCAGGTGGACCTCATCGGACACTGCATTGTCCTCTATGGAGTGGTGGATGTTAGCGGACACATGTATGCTGACTCCCACCGCCATACGATCCGATCCTGCCCATCAAAAACAGACGGATGGTGATCTTATTTTCCATTGGTCCATCAGATCGGATGGAAATGAACAGGTGGTCTGTTTCAATCCGACTTCCCAATAGAGGAAAGCGGGACTATGTCTGCTCTACAGAGCGGAGAGGACACCGACCGATCATCCTCCTGCTCATCGGAGCGATCCCCCGCTTAGCAAGTGGATTTTGTTAAGCAGAGGTGCCTGTGTGATCAGGGCCTAAGTGTCATTTCTGGCTGCTGCCTTGTTCCACTGCTATCAGCATAAGTCACGTCTGACAGGTTTTCCTGACACCAAGAGAAAAAGGGTGACGGGAGGAAGCTCCAGCACACAGCCTGTGATTGACAGCTTCAGCACTGTTCCTGTGTGCTGTACAGTGGTGGCTGGTGGTTTTTCGTTTGGGGGGGTGGAAAACAACCACCCCACCCCCCAGGCGGCACCTCAAACCCCCTCCGCTCTCTGCCGGTCGGTTCAACGGCACCTACCCCATCTAGACGGCGGGCATCGGTCGGCATCCGAGGTGCGGCGGTGATCGGGGACCAGGCAGTGGCGGGGTTCGGGCATCGGCGGGCATCCGAGGAGCGGCGGGGGTCAGAGCACCAGGAAGCGGCAGGGATCAGGCTGCGGTGGGCATCCAGGCATCAAGTAGCGGCTCTAGTGTCTTCTCCTCCGCCGTGCGTCTCCTCCCCTCCTCCTAGGCGTCCAATAGGATCACCTGTCCTTTCAGCCAGTCGTGTAACGGGTATCAGACCTGCTTCCCGATTGGCCGGGAGAAGGATCAGTGTTGCAACAGCAAATACTAATTCGCTGTTGCAATACCTGGGTGGGCTCCGGACACAATGATCTGCTCCCGGAGCCCACCCTATTTTGAAGCCTATTAGAGCCTCTGGCTCTAATCAGTGCTTAACCACTTGCCGACCGCCAACCGCAGGTTGACGGTGACAAGGTGGTTCGTTATCGCAAATCGCCGTCATACGACGGCGGCTGCGATAACGCGCACTGTGAGCGCGCGTAATCATAAACGACAACGTTGTGACTAGGAAGAGGGCCGGTTAGCCCTTCGTCCAGACTATGGGCAATGTGCTGACCGACTTTCCTGTCCACTAGGATAACCTGCGGATCCTCCTCCCCTCCTCTGCGTGCCGCCTCCTCTTCTGTGATCTCGGCGATGAACTACGGACCTACGGGTGGCGTCGGACTAGGGACGGCGAAGGACCACGAGACTGGGGGCGGCGAGGAGCCTACGGGCGGCTACGGGCTTGGGGCGGTGACGGACCAGGGGCTAGTGGCGGCGTGGAGCCT
>BLSH010167336.1:631780-652653 GCA_018402905.1 Glandirana rugosa | reverse complement strand
TTCTCATCATCCGTAAACGCGGCCACTTTTGCGCAAACCAATCAATAAACGCCGATTGCGATTTTTTTTATCGCAAATATGAGGAAGAATATAAATCGGCCAAAAACGGTGAAAAAAAATGTTTTTTATATTTTTTTTTTGGATTTGTATTCTAGCAAAAAGTAAGAAATTTGGGTTTTTTTGCAAAATTGTCGCTCTTCTTTTGTTTATAGCGGCGATCAGAAATGACGCAGAGGTGATCAAATACCACCAAAAGAAAGCTCTGTTTGTGGGAAAAAAAGGACACAAATTTCGTTTGGGTACAACGTCGCACGACCGCGCAGTTTTCAGTTAAAGCGACGCAGCGCCGAATCGCAAAAAGGGCTCCGGTCCTAAAGCTGGAAATCCTTCCGGGGCTGAAGTGGTTAAAAAAACACACCCCCGCCCATCCCCACCATAGGAATTCATGCGCTCTGAAAGGGGCCGGGCGCATGAATGTGGGGGGGGGGGCGGCGCCCGTGCGCCCACAATGGACGGCAGGCCGCCCCTGGTGCTGTGTGAAGGAGGGTGTGTCAATCACCTCTCAGAGCTCTCCTCACTGAGCTTTGCAGCGCGTAACTTCAGCTCTGCCCCCTGTTTTCTGAACTCCCAGTCAAACATTATAAATTAAGCAATTTGAGCGGCTGTAGAGAACAGAAGCCTGCATGTAAACAGGTACAACCTATGTAAGAGGATTTGTTTCATCTCTGTGTATTGCCTGAGGGTTTACAACCACGTTATAGCAAGCCTGTTGCTTTGCCCATGCAGGCTGATTTTATTCTCTGCCATCCCATTTTGTCCTCCTGTGGATGTGCAATCAGCCATGGCGCCTCTAACGAGAGCCCATCTGCTCCCTTTCTGCTACATAGAGATGCTGTCAACCAGGACAGGGCGTTCAATAATAATTATTCAGAACATTGAAGTCTCTTTATCTAATATGTGTCTGGGTTTATTTCAAAAACAGCCCTGGCCGTTCTCTCACATTATTTTATGTCACTATTGGGGCATTTAGCCAACACCCCAACTTTCCTAGACCCCCCAGGCTTCCCTATATATGGATGTATGTAACGTGTGGACTGTGACAGGTATTCTTTTTATGGTCTAACAATTCCTACACCGGGTTCAGGAGGTGGCAGTATGAATTCCTACATATAAGGCAGCTCCCGCTCTACCGCCCTCTGAGAAATGACCCACTGCAGAACGCTTTTCATAGGACAGGCAAGCCCATGGGATGAGTATTGCAATGAGAGACGTTTTTTATGGGTGTAGGGCAATATATTTTTTTCCTTATTTTGTTCTCTAACAAATTTTCTATGGGGGCAATATTGCAATTTATCAAATACAAGTTAAAATCTGCATTTTTTTTTTTTGCTAGAAATTACTTTTCTTCCAGCCCAAGCCAATTCTGATATTTCTCTTCTACATGTAAAAAAAATCATCATTTATTTTTTTTGCTAGCAAATTACTCAGAACCCCCAAACATTATATATATTTTTTAAGCAGAGGCCCTAGAGAATAAAATGGTAGGTGTTGCAATTTTTTATGTCACACGGTATCTATGCAGCAATTTTTCAAACGCAATTTTTTAATTTTAATGCAAAAAAAACCCCAGTATATAACCCATTTTTTTTGGTAAAATATAAAAGATGATATTATGGCGAGTAAACATATACCTAACATGTCACGCTTTAAAAATTTTCACGCTCATGGATTTGACGACAAACTCTAAAAGTTAAAAATCTCCATAGACGACGCTTTAAATATTTTTACAGGTTACCAGTTTAGAGTTACACAGGAGGTCTGGTGCTAGAATTTATACTCTTGCTAAACGTACCTCACGTGTGCTGCAAACACCATTTACATATGTGTGTGTGGCCTATGTATGTGTTCACTTCTGCATGCCAGCACAGGGGGACAAGGGTGCTTTCTTTATTATATAATAATAATATTTTTATTGTTTTTTTTTTTAAGGGCCGGTTCACACCTAGGTGATTTGCGATCCGACTTGTGTCGCCCCAATTCGACTCAAATCGTCTGACAGCAGAAATCCCATTGGAATGAATGGAGCCGTCTTAATATGCGCTACTCAAGTCGCTCCGACTCCAAGGTGATTTCAAAAAAGGTTCCTGTACTATTTCAAAGCGACTTCTAGGCGATTTGAGCCCATAGAAGTCAATGGAAGTCGCTCCCAAGTCGGATCACCGTCTATGAAGTTGCGACTTTGAAGCAACTTTACAGGAAAAAGAAAATTATTTTTTAAGGCAACTCCCCCTCCCTCTCTTCTCTGACTGGCTACAGGCAAAGTCGCCAGGTAGGAGGTTGCTTCAGGTTGCGTTGTAATGCCCAAAGTAGCTCTGAAGTCTCTTTCAAATCGCTTTCAAATCACTTTCAAATCGCTTTTAAATCACCCCTGAAGTCGGATCACCTAGGTGTGAACCAAGCCTGACATTTACACTGTTCTTTCATTTATTTTTTATCACTTTTATACCTATCACAAGAAATGTAAACATGATAGAAATAAGGCATGACAGGTCCTCTTTATGGAGACATTTGTGGGGGGGGGGGGGTCTGTAAGACCTCAGATCTCTCTTCTACCCTGGAAAGCATGAGATCAAAAAAAAATTCATCTCATGCTTTCCAGAACAAAAAATGGCAGTGTTTAGATCTGTCGGAACTGGAAGTGACGTCATGACATCACTTCCGGCCTCCCAGGACCATAGAGATGGCCGGGGATGGTCTGGTCCACGGCCAGCTCTATGATAACCCCACGACACCGCCAGATTGGATCCGGGCTCCCCGATCACACTGGAGAGCAAAGAGAAGCGCCACCTACCGACGCACCTCACCCGTGTTGCTAATTAGCTGCTAGGGTGGCTTTTACATAAAAGGAAATCACAGGTTGAAGAAAAACAATATTGGGATGATGCCTGTAGCTGCAGGCATCATCCCGGTATAACAACTGGAAGTCAAGGACATCCTATTGAAAGTGGTTAAACTGCCAAACAATTATATATTTTATGAAAGCAGAGGACCCTGGAAAATAAAATGGTGGCTGTTGCATTTTTTTTTTATGTTGCATGATATTTGCAAAGCTGCTTATCAAACACATATTTTTAAAAAAAACACACTAAAATGAAATTTGGTGCCAGCACACACAATATTATTTCCAATATTTTGTTAAAATATTAAAGATGGGGTTGCATCGAGTAAATAGATACCAAACATTTCAAGCCTTAAAACTGCGCTTGCACATGAAGTTGCAAAAAATATGGTGCCCAAGATTCTCCATAGGCGGCCTGAGAATTATTGCGGCTACTCTGATGTTTGTAGCGATAACTATTGGACCTCGACTGCAGCTAGTGAAGCACAGATCGTGCTTGATTATCTGCTACCCCGGCTTCAGTAGCCAGCAGACATGTGCACTGCTGAAAAATTTGTTCGTTTTCGTTTCATTCGTTTTTTTTTTTTTTGGGTCAATAGTTATGATCGGAATTCGTAAATTTGAAAATTTGTAAATTCGATAATTCTTAAATTAGAAAATTTGAAAATCCAAAAACAAGAAGGAAAATCCAAAAATTCAAAAGAAAGAAAATTCAAGATAATAACTAACTATTAAATTATAGGTATCGGAATTTCCTTTCAAATTTGGCTGTTAGTCAACGTAATGAATACAAATTTATCCGATGTTACAAATGATCAGAAATAATGAATGCCAGATCTAAACAAATTAAGCGAAATTAATCAATAATAAATAATAATAACAAGTTTTTATTAATATTATTGCTATGTATTATTATTAATTTGTTACGTTCCATTTGTTTAGATACGGCATTCGTTATTTCGGATAATTCGTAACTTCGGATAAATTTGTATTTGTTACGTTCACTAACAGCCAAATTTGAAAGGAAATTCCAATACCTATAATTTAATAGTTAGTAATAGTTAAGTTATTATTAGTTAGTTATTATTTCAGATTTCCGAATTTTCGCTCTTATTTTCGGATTTTCGTTCTTTTGAATTTTCGTTCTGATTTTCAAATCCTTGAATTTTCGAATCTACGCATTTTTAAATTTTCGTTAAACAGGTTTCCGTTAATTTGGATATTTCAGAATTAACGAATTTGTCAGAATTCATTAAAAAACGAGTTTGGAGCGAAACAAATTGCACGTGTCTAGTAGCCAGAGAATGATAGCTTGGAACTCACCGAGGGGATTGGAGAATGGATGTTCTCCTGCTATCAAAGTTTCCCAGGCTTCTTGGAGGAATGGGAGTGCCCAGGAACCAGCACAGGCGCAGGGGGAGGGACGCACCTTCGGAGCCCAGTAAGGCCTCATACAAGGGTGTTTTTTGACGCCATGTTTTTTAGAGTTTTTTGCAGCTCTCCATGTTATTCGATGGCCCCATAAAAATGCCGACGTTTTTGAGCTGTAGATAACGTCGGCATTATTAAGCTTTAAATCTAAAGCAGGACCCGCACGTTCGGAGGCTGTAGCGTTTTGGCGTTTTTGACGCTGAGCCGGCAAAATGCTCACTAACACGCAATGACGCCGTAGCGACATTAACCGGCGTTTTCAGGTTAAAAAATAGCAGAGGAATGTTTTTTCTTTAAAAACGCAGACGCTCACTAATGCTCATTAGCACCGATGCTACTATGCCCGTGTGTATGAGGCCTAAAAGTGATCGGGTGGCACAAGAACCGCCTGGATAGCTTTTACTTGAAAGTTGATTGCCAACTGTAAAATAAGGCTTTTATCCCTGATATACCAGAACAATTATAAATGCACCCTGGTAACCTGGTAAATGTAGGGTTATGCTTTAATTGAGCTTTAAAGACACCACATCACTAACTTAAAAAAATGCAAGTAATAGCTGGGAAAAACTCAATCTTTTAAATCCTTACTTGCAGCATTTTTAATTTGTGCCTCTTGCTAAAAAGCTAGACTACTCCAAGAGAGTCAATTCCGCAGCACAGCCTGCTTCTTGTATGCATGTCATAGCCCTCTCCTGCTTTAGAAATGTCTAATTACTGTCAGTGCTGGCCCTGCTCCTCCACTCCTCCCCTAACCTCCTTACAGGTTACGTAGCAGCTGAAGGAAGAGTGAAGGGAAATACTATAGATTACTTTATTGGCAGAGTCTACTGGGGCTGCTGACATCACATTCAAGATGGCAGTACCTAGCAGTCTCAGGACTTTAGGATGTCTACAGAAGGGAGTATTTTACACGTATGTAAAATATGTTAAATGCACTGGGACAGTGGAGGAATCCAGAGCATTGTGTGAACAGAGAAAACTGGGGTTTCAGTTTTTCTGGGTCTGGTAATCCTGGATCAGGGTCTGCAGCTTGGGGACTTTGATTCCGGATCATGGTCTGGGCCTTGGTGTAGAGTTGCCACCTCACCCCTTTAAAACCGAACACATATTAATTACACAGGTTCTGTGGCTGATTAAGGTGGTAATTAAACTCACTTGGTGCCTCATCTGCATTAAATTGGACTCAGAACAACCTGTGTAATTAATATGTGTTCGGGTTTAAAGGGATGAGGTGGCAACCCTAGCTTGGGGAATTTGATCTTGGATCAGAGTCTAGAGCTTGGGGACTTTGATCCTGGATCATGGTCTGGAGCTTGGGAACTTTGATCCTGGATCAGAGTCTAGAGCTTGGGGACTTTGATCCTGGATCATGGTCTGGAGCTTGGGGCTTTGATCCTGGATCATGGTCTGGAGCTTGGGGACTTTGATCCTGGATCATGGTCTGGAATTTGGGGACTTTGATCCTGGATCGTGGTCTGGAGCTTGGGGACTTTGATCCTGGATCAGGGTCTGGAGCTTGGGGACTTTGATCCTGGATCAGGGTCTGGAGCTTGGGACTTTGATCCTGGATCAGGGTCTGGAGCTTGGGGACTTTGATCCTGGATCAGGGTCTGGAGCTTGGGGACTTTGATCCTGGATCATGGTACGGAGCTTGAGGACTTTGATCTTGGATCAGGGTCTGGAGCTTGGAGACTTTGATCTTGGATCAGGGTCTGGAGCTTGGGGACTTTGGTCCTGGATCAGGGTCTGGAGCTTGGGGACTTTGATCCTGGATCATGGTCTGGAGCTTGGGGCTTTGATCCTGGATCATGGTCTGGAGCTTGGGGACTTTGATCCTGGATCGTGGTCTGGAATTTGGGGACTTTGATCCTGGATCAGGGTCTGGAGCTTGGGGACTTTGATCCTGGATCAGGGTCTGGAGCTTGGGGACTTTGATCCTGGATCAGAGTCTGGAGCTTGGGGACTTTGATCCTGG
Source organism: Glandirana rugosa (assembly GCA_018402905.1). Lineage (NCBI taxonomy): Eukaryota > Metazoa > Chordata > Amphibia > Anura > Ranidae > Glandirana > Glandirana rugosa. Next base: position 646,348 of record BLSH010167336.1, on the reverse strand, counting down.
ATCATGATCTGGAGCTTGGGGACTTTGATCCTGGCTCATGGCACGGAGCTTGAGGACTTTGAACCTGGATCAGGGTCGGGAGCTTGGGGACTTTGATCCTGGATCAAGGTCTGGAGCTTGGGGACTTTGATCCTGAATCATGGTACGGAGCTGGGGACTTTGATCCTGGATCAGGGTCTGGAGCTTGGGGACTTTGATCCTGGATCAGGGTCTGGAGGTTGGGAACTTTGATCCTGGATCAGGGTCTGAAGCTTGGAGACTTTGATACTGGATCATGGTCTGGAGCTTGGGGCTTTGATCCTGGATCATGGTCTGGAGCTTGGGGACTTTGATCCTGGATCGTGGTCTGGAATTTGGGGACTTTGATCCTGGATCGTGGTCTGGAGCTTGGGGACTTTGATCCTGGATCAGGGTCTGGAGCTTGGGGACTTTGATCCTGGATCAGGGTCTGGAGCTTGGGGACTTTGATCCTGGATCAGGGTCTGGAGCTTGGGGACTTTGATCCTGGATCATGGTCTGGAGCTTGGGGACTTTGATCCTGGCTCATGGCACGGAGCTTGAGGACTTTGATCCTGGATCAGGGTCCGGAGCTTGGGGACTTTGATCCTGGATCAGGGTCTGGAGCTTGGGGACTTTGATCCTGAATCATGGTACGGAGCTGGGGACTTTGATCCTGGATCAGGGTCTGGAGCTTGGGGACTTTGATCCTGGATCAGGGTCTGGAGCTTGGGGACTTTGATCCTGGATCATGGTCTGGAGCTTGGGGACTTCCAAGAGATTTGAGTGGGAAGAGATCTCCAGTCCTGTATGTAGGTCTTACTGGAGACCCGCAGGTTGTTTCAGTGTGCAGCTGTACAAACTCAATAGATGCAAAGAGCTGGCCAGGCCCCCCCCCCCCCCGTTGGAAATAAGCTGTGTGCTCCAGCCAGGAGACAGGTGTACTCGCGGGATCAGGGTCTGGAGCTTGTGGACTATGATCCTGGATCAGGGTCTGGAGCTTGGGGACTTCGAAGAGATTTGGGTGGGAAGAAGTCTCCAATCCTGTGCCCAAGTCTTACTGTAGACCAGTGGGTTGTGTGATAGGGTTGCCACATCATCAATCCAGGACACATATAAATTACACAGGTTGTTCTGAGGCTAATTTAATGCAGATAAGGCACCAAGTGAGTTTAATTACCACCTTAATCAGCCACAGAACCTGTGCAATTCATATGTGTCCTGGATTAAAGGGATAATGTGGCAACCCTAGTCTGAAGGACCAGTGAAAGAGCAGCTGGAGAGTGAGTCAGGTGGCTTAGTATTTCTGTTACTTGTGCTGATTAAAATCCCCTGCATGGGTTACATGATGTGAGGACTTTACTTTTAATTTTGTTAAAGAAAAAGTTGGCCGGCATGCCCTTAACCACAATTCCTGATTCGCATCGACACAATACAAACGCATCTACCACTGATCTAAGCAACCTCCATATTATAGCACTTACACTATATTACCAAAAGTATTGGAACACCTGCCTTTACACGCATATCAACTTTAATGGCTTCCCAGTCTTAGTCCGCAGGGTTCAATATTGAGTTGGGCCACCCTTTGCAGCTATAACAGCTTCAACTCTTCTGGGAAGGCTATCCACAAGGTTTAGGAGTGTCTATGGGAATGTTTGACCATTCTTCCAGAAGCGCATTTGTGAGGTCAGGCATTGATGTTGGATGAGAAGGTCTGGCGTGCAGTCTCCACTCTAATTCATCCCAAAGGTGTTTTATCCGTTGAGGTCAGGACTCTGTGCAGGACCAGTCAAGTTTCTCCACCCCAAACTCGCTCATCCATGTCTTTATGGACCTTGCTTTGTGCACTGGTGGGCAGTCATGTTGGGGAAGGGGCCATCCCCAAACTGTTCCCTCAAAGTTGGGAGCATGAAATTGTCCAAAATGGCTTGGTATGCCTAACCCCTAAAAAACAACCCCACACCATAATCCCCCCTCCACCAAATGATTTGGACCAGTGCACAAAGCAAGGTCCATAAAGACCTGGATGAGTGAGCTTGGGGTGGAGGAACTTGACTGTCCTGCACAGAGTCCTGACCTCAACCTGATAGAACACATTTGGGATGAATTAGAGTGCAAATTGCGAGCCAGGCCTTCTCGTCCAACATCAGTGCCTGACCTCACAAATGCGCTTCTGGAAGAATGGTCAAACATTCCCATAGACACTCCTAAACCTTGTGGACAGCCTTCCCACAAGAGTTGAAGCTGTTATAGCTGCAAAGGGTGGGCCAACTCAATATTGAACCCTACGGACTAAAGCCTCGTACACACGCTTAGATTTTCGGATGACAGAACGTCCGTTTTTGTTGGATGCTTGTCTCACGTCGAAAGTGAAGAGGTTACTAACAATACGAAAATTTTCGTACGACCGAATTCAACATCAGAAGTGACGTAATGTGTTGAATAGCTTTGTATCTATTTTTTTCGTTTCTAAGCATGTGTAGTCTTGATTGTATTATTGACTTTTTTTTTTCGTACGAAGACTGTACTAATTGTACGAAAATCGGACGTTGACTTGACATATGAAAATTTTTTCTAGTCTGCACATCCAGCTTTTGTCATCCGAAAAATCAAAATCGGTCGTGGAAAGGAGCATACTAAGAATTTCGGATGATTGGTCGACATACAAAAACTCCCGCTCACATCGTGTGTACGGGGCTTTAGACAGGGGTGCCAATAAAGTTCACGTGCGTGTAAAGGCAGGCGTCCCAATACTTTTGACAATAGTGTATCATCTTATGGGAAGATTTTGTTGCAATGAACAGTCTGGTGGCCAGGTCTCTTTAAATGCATTTTTCTATATGTTTGTCCGGAGTGTTCCTTAACCACTTGCCGTCCGCCGTCATATGAGGGTGGCTGCAATATCTCTCACTGTGAGGGCGCACCGCCGGAGGCGCGCTCACTGTGTTCGGGGGGGGGCAGGGAGTGGGTGCGGCGGACTCGATCGCCGCCAGCTACCCGCGATGCCCCCCCCTGCAGTGAAAGAACGGAGGTCCGTGTAAGTAAACACGGATCTCCGTTCTGTTCGAGGGGGAAGGGCTGTGATCACAGGCTTCCTGTATATGGAAGCCGTGATCACCTCCTTCCCCCAGCTAGGGCAGTCCCCACACAGTTAGAACACGCCCAGGGAACACAGTTAACCCTTAGAGTGCCCCCTGCAGGTTAACCCCTTCACTGCCAATGGCATTTACACAGTAATCAGTGCATTTTTATAGCACTTATCGCTGTATAAATGCCAATGGTCCCAAAAAAGTGTCAAAATGGTCCAACATGTCCGCTGCAATATCGCAGTACCGCTAAAAAATGCAGATCGCCGCCATTACTAGTAAAAAAAAAAAAAAAAGAAAGGGTGATGTCTACGATCCCCCTGAGGAAGGCCTTGACAATATTGAAGGGTCAAAACGTGTAGGGGACCTCATGCGGCCCATGGCTGCACAGTTTGTCTTTCCCTTTCTTCTATTTGCAAATGATTGTATGTAATGCATGTCCCATTGATGTACAACCAGAGCTCTCCTTTTTTATACATAACCTCATATATCTAATTTTCTATAATCCAATGTTAAGTGAAAAATAAAAGGAATTTGTAAGATATTTTTTCAACAAATTTATTTGGACTTATTATTATTTTTTTCTCATTCACTACCATAAAACCCTTAATGGGGGACACTCTCTTAGATTTATATAAAAATAAAAACCCCAGAAATGAATTCTCATCATCTGTAAACGCGGCAACGTTTGCGCAAACCAATCAATAAACGCCGATTGCATTTTTTTTTTTTACCAAAAATAAGAGGAAGAATATAAATCGGCCAAAACCGATGGAAAAAAATGTTTTTTTAATATTTTTTTTTTGGATTTGTATTCTAGCAAAAAGTTTGTTTTTTTTTGTTTTTTTTGCAAAATTATCGCTCTTCTTTTGTTTATAGCGGCGATCAGAATTGACGCAGAGGTGATCAAATACCACCAAAAGAAAGCTCTATTTGTGGGAAAAAAAGGACGCAAATTTAGTTTGGGTACAACGCCACACGACCGCACAATTGTCAGTTAAAGCGATGCAGTGCCGAATCGCAAAAAACACTCTGGTCCTAAAGCGTAAAATCCTTCCGGGGCTAAAGTAGTTAAAATCAACATTTTTTTTTTTAAATTTGTAGTAAAACAAGCGAAGAAGACATTGCCTTGTAAATCCAGACATCTGTGCACATTACTCTTCATGGTTGAAGTGGAAGCTACAATAGAAGGAAAGCCAGCGTCATTTGTATAACACAATAAACGTAAAAGGCTCTCCATTTCTTTTCAAGTGCGGAAAATGCTTATGTCTTCAACTTATTTGATACCCTTTTATTGTGGAGCTCAGGATCCACCCGGTAGTCATTGGTGACATCTGTGACTATGCAGAGTCAGCCCATTGTGCTGAGAGCGTTGGAAGTTCATTCTCAGCCCAACCGCTAAGTACGCGGCGGGAACACATAGGATCTGCCTTACCTGCCAAAAGACTTGTGATAAGTAACCGCAACCGCTGTGCTGTCACAATGTTATTCTGCCTGTGGGGCTCGCTTAGACTCGCGGTTGGGGGCGGCATCAAAAAGTCCTGGTTCAGCCGCTTTTTGGCGCCCCACATCCATTCCCAGCAAGCTGCAAGGGTAATGGTGCTCACCTGCGGCAAAAGGTTACGGCTCCTTTACCAATGCACGCGACCCATAGAAGCTAATGGAGACGTGTTGCAAAAGTGTGGTGTGTTGGTGCATCATTTACGGGGTTAAAACTGGCGACAAGGATGCGTCATATATCCTCCTCACTGCCTCTGAAAATCCAGTCTGGATCGCTTTTCAGAGGCACGCAAGTCTAAACTTAGCTTTAGCCCCTGTTCATACCGATGCAACTTGTCATGTGATTTGACAGTTCAAAATTGCATGACAAGTTGCACCCTATTTATGGAAGCGTTCAAATTGCTGCGACTTGCACCGATTTGAAAAAGGTTCTTGCGCTATTTTTGGCAATTTCATGCGCAACTTGCATGGACATCTGTGGATGAAATCGCACAGATGTTGACAAGCGGCTTGTGAAATCGAACTGACCGGTGGCTTTGAAATTGCACTGAAGTAGAGTGATTTCAAAGCCACATTCGGTGTGAACATGTCAAATCACATGCCAAATTGGTAGCAATAGCCGGCAATGGCACCGTCCTAATTGGTGTGGCGCTGCATTTGCAGCGCCGCACCGATTTCTAAAAGTAGTTCCTGTACTGCTTTTGGCGATTTCAGGTGCGATTTCCATTGACATCTGTGCATCAACCCGCACAGATGTCTCTGAAGTCGGGACTGACATACGGTAATGAAATGGTGCGAGTTCAGCTGAACTCTCGTGCAATTTCATTCCCGCACCAATGTGAACCTAGGCTTGAAGTGGAATTTCAGGATAACACAAATATAAGGCTGGGTTCACACTGGTGCGATGCGATTCCTGTGTGGGTTCCCGCATCGCATCAGACGCCCAGGCAGTTCACACTGCCCTCTGCGAACGGCTGTGGGTGTCAATATAATGTTAATGACACACCCAAATCGGTTCGCAGAACGCAGTGCCATCTTGGAATCGGATCGCATGGATATGAACTCCCATTCGATCGGATTCCAGTGCAGACCAATAAAAGGGTCCTGCACCATTTTGGTGTGAATGCGATGCGATTTCAGCCATACAAATTATATGGCTGAATTTGCATCGCACAGACATTGCATGTGATGTGCACAGCAATGCGGTCCGAATCACATGCGATGTCTGGCATTGCATTGGTGTGAACCCAGCCTAAGGCTCCTTTCACACTTGTGCATCTTGGGACAAGTCACACCCCATGTTTTTCAATGACAGCTGTTCAAATATGTGCAACTTAAAGATACAGGTTCCTGCACTACCTTGGTCTGACTTTCATGCGACTTGAGTGCCATAGACTGAAATGTAAACCCTCAAAAGTCGCATAAAAGTGGCACCTGAATGTTATACATGCGACAGCTGTGCAACAGTTGACCAATATCATTGGCCACAGATAAACTCTCATCCAAGTTGCACCAAAGTTGCGTCAAAGGTGCATCCATGTTGCAATCTAAAGTCACGCAACTTTAAAGTCATAAAAGTGTGAATGGAGCCTTCTTTCCCCTCCTAACAATTACACTGACCAACCTGTGTAAGAAAGTTGTGGTCACTTATGTCACTGAAACCAATGGAGAAGCATCAAAACACATCAACGCCCCTCAACTCACACATTACTGCACATTTTTAATATGATTTGCAATGCACTTTGTATTGAATAGCAGTCTGCATTATAACCTGCATTGATGATGAATGGACGTGCATCTTGAGGCCTTCAACACGCATCTTAATGCACACTTAGCACTTTTGTTGAGAAAAAAAAAATCACCTCCGGGTGATCGATGAATAGACAAGTGCACGGTTGAAAAATTTGTTTTTTTTTCCTTTTTTGTTTTATTCATTTTTTTTTGGATCATTTGTGATGATCGAAATTTGTTATTTTGAATAAATTTGTAAATTCGGTTTGTTCCATTCGTAAAGATGCGGCATTCGTTATTTTTGGTAATTTGGAAACATTCGAATTTGGTTTGTTCCATTCGTATAGATGAGGTATTCGTTTTACCTGTAATTCGGTAATTCAGAAAAATTTGAATTCGGTACGCTCCATTCGTATAGAAGCGGTATTCATTATTTTGAAAATTCGTAAATTCGGATAAATTTGTATTTGTTACATTCACTAACAGGCAGACAAATTTTGAAAGGAAATTCCAATACCGAACGAATTTAATAGTTTATAACTATTATTCTAGTTTTTATTATTAATAAATAATGATAAAAAAAAATGATAATAATGATTAATAATTCATTGTGTTCACTAACAGACAAATTTGAAAGGAAATTCCAATACCTACCTATAATTTAACAGTTTATAACTATTATAGTTATTATTATTATTATTAATAATAATAATAATAATAATATATATGTTTTAAAATTATTATTAATGGTTATGGTTAATAAAAATAATAAACATAATAATTTAATTATAATAGAAATGATCCAAATGTTGTTTGTTCTTTAGGTTTTTCGATTTCTGTTCTTATTTTCGGATTTTCGTTCTTTTGAATTTTTCAGATTTTTGTTCTTATTTTCGTTCTTTTGAACTTTCGGATTTTTGTTCATTTGGATTTTCGTTCACTCAAATTTTCGAATTTCAGATTTTCATTCATTCGGATTTTGGTTCTTTTCAAGAATTTGTTTTTGGAAAAGTTTGTAAAATGGTTTTTCGGAGGTTTCCGAATTAACAAATATTCAGAATTTTGACAAAAAAATAATTCGGAACTATGTATTTGCATCTTGAGGCCTTCAACACACATCTGAATGCACACTTAGCACACGTCTTTCCTTGTTGAGGAAAAAAAAAAATCTCCTCCAGGTGATCAATGAACATTTCAAGGATTTTAACAAACTTTGTAGTAGATTCCTAACTTTTGTTGCTCTGAAGAAATAGCTGTGTGTTTCCCCATGTCCTGGGCAGACTGACTCTGACTGGGAGGGACTGTTTTTTTTTATAATCACCCGGTGCACTCTCAGTGTTCTAATGAGAAAAGCTGCAGTGTCTGCATCCCTTTAGAAGTATTTAACCCTTAGGGATTATCTCACCAAAACAATTCCTATTGCAGGGGGTGCTTAAAATCTGAATTGTATCTTAGTGCGGACTTCTGATTAAAGTCAATGAGCCAATTGCACAAGGAGGAAATGACATTTCTGGGGGCATTCTGTATACCAACAGTGCACAGAACACCTCCAGATTGCCATATTGCATTCAATTTAATAGAAAATGACAGTGCTGCAGGTTAAAAAGGAACAGTCGTTTTTTTCTTTTAAAAAAATACTTTTTGTTGGTTTTCTGAAAAAGTTGTACAATACAAAGCCTTTGGGCATCAAACAGCACAAAACAATCAAAGAGAAAAAGAGAAAAGGATAACTACTACAATGAACCCTGCAGCTTTCAAACGGTGTAACTTACAGTATTGCTTGTGTAGAAATTGTATATTTTTGTTCTATATATTTTGTATTTGTTATATATTTTGTTAACCACTTGCCTGCCGAGCACTTTCACCCCCTTCCTGCCCAGGCCAATTTTCAGCTTTTCAGCACTTTGAATTGTGCGGTCATGCAGCACTGTAACCAAACTAAATTTGTATAATTTTTTGAGACGGATAGAGCTTCTTCTGGTGGTATTTGATCACCACTGAATTTTTTAAGTTTTGCTAAACAAACGAAAAAAGACCGAAAATTTAGAAAAAAAAAACCTTTCTTAGTTTATGTTATAAAATTTAAGTAATTTTTCTCCTTCACTCATGCGCACTGATGAGACTGCACTGATAGGCTGCTCTGATGGGCACTGATGAGGCTGCACTGATAATTGCCACTGATGAGCACTGATGGACACAAATAGGCAGCACTGATGGGCTGCACTGATAGGAACTGATGAGGAGGCACTCATGAGGCTGCACTGATAATTGGCACTGATGGGCACTGATAGGCTGCACTGATGGGCACTGATAGGCTGCACTAATGGGCACTGATAGGCTGCACTGATAATTGGCACTGATGGGCTGTACTGATGAGCACTAATGGGCACTGATAGGCGGTACTGATAGCCAGCACTGATGGGCAGATAGGCTGCACTGATAGGCTGCACTGATAATTGGCACTGATGGGCAGCACTGATGGGCACTGATAGGCGGTACTGATAGGCAGCACTGACAGGCAGATAAGCAGCACTGACGGCAGATAGGCAGCACTAATAGGCAGTACCGATGGGCACTGATAAGGCAGCACTGATGAGTAGGCACTGATGAGGCAGCACTGATAGGCGGCACTGATAATTGGCACTGATAGGTTGCACTGATGGGCACTGATGATCAGTGTGTGGATTTGCCGGTTTTCAGCTCTCCTCTCCTCACACGCTGTCAGCAAGAGGGCAGAATTGCCGATAGCCGGCAAATCCTGTTTACATTGTGATCAGCTGTGAATGGACACAGCTGATCACGTGGTAAAGAGCCGCCATGATTGGCTCTTTACCCCGATCTGTGATCATCTGCGTTCCAAGGATGCAGCGATCACAGATCACAGCCGATGCGTGCGGGCAACACGAGCATGGGAGGACGTCATATGACTCCCGGCAAAGTGCGGCCGCGCTGTAGCCATCATTCAGCTATAGTACAGTCGCAAATGGGTTAAAGTTGCCCTTTAACCTTTCCAGATTGCCAAAGTATGGCACCAGAGCGGATCTGAATTTCCGGGACGACGCGCACTCACAGGGCGTGCCCGCGGGTCGGGTGGACTCAATGTCCGCTTGTGACCCGCGACCGCCTGTCAGAGCTGCAGAATGAGGAACTGCCGATGTAAACACGGCGGTTCCCAATTCTGGGAAGGGGGACATGACAGAACTACTGATCCTTGTTTTTTTTATTTTTTTTTTTTTATACCAAAAATATGTAGAAGAATATATATCGGCCAAACCCAATGAATATATATATATTTTTTTTATTATTTATTTTATTTGGATTTGTATTATAGCAAAAAGTAAAAAATATTGTTCTTTTTTCAAAATTGTCGCTATGTTTGTTTATAGCACAAAAAATAAAAACCGCAGAGGTGATCAAATACCACCAAAAGAAAGCTCTATTTGTGGGGAAAAAATTATAAAAATTTTGTTTGGGTACAACATCGCACGACCGCGCAATTGTCATTCAAAATGTGACAGCGCTGAAAGCCGAAAATTGGTCTGGGCAGGAGGGGGGTTTAAGTGCCCAGTAAGCAAGTGGTTAAAGAGTAACCCCACTTCTGGGTGATCTATGTACATTGCAGGGATTTAAGAAAAACTTTATTGCAGATTCCTACCTTTTGTTATTCGGAAGAAATAGCTGTTTGTCTGTGTCCATGTGCTGAGTGAATGGGAGTGATTTTATCATTATTAATCAGCTGCTGCACCTGTAGGGCTCTGAGGAAAGTGGCAGGGTTTGCATCACTTTAGATGTGATATCCATTTGGGAGTATCTCACCAAAAATGACATTTTTGTTGCAGGGGATGCCCAGAATCTGATTTGTATCTTAGTGCAGATTTCTGGGAAGTTCAGTGAGCCAATCACAAAAGCAGGAAAATACATATCTGGGGAGCGCTCTGTACACCATCTGTATACAGAACACCTCCAGGTAGCCATATTGCATTTTACAGAAAACTACAGCTCTGCAGATTGAAAAGGAAAGGTCATTTGTTTTTAATAACATTCAATTACAATATCACTTGTGTCGCAATTATATATGCTAAATTATTATTTGTTTTATTTGCAATATTTTTTTTTGATTGAAAGTGGAGTTAACCTTTTTTTTAAAAAAAAATCATATTTTGTGAATCTGGTGCAAAGTTTCTTACCTGGAGATCCTGCCAGTAACTGCACTTCCTATTTCAGAGTGACAATGCTGAGACGCTGCCACACAATTGACAGCAGCGTTGTCACCCTGCCACGCGCACTTATTCAGTTGACCATCAAATAGGCAGTTAAGGCTCCGTTCTCACCAGTGCGACTCGTCGCGGCACTCACTATTGATGAAATGGCATGGGTGGCCGCTTATTCACAGCGCATCCTCAGGTGACCTCATCGGCGCAGTGTACAGCAATGCTGCATGTTTAGGAGATATTTACAGTACCTATAGGGTAAGCCTTATTATAGGTAGGTAAAATTACCAATGGAGGTTTACAACTAGAGTTGAGCGAACACCTGAACGTTCGGGTTCTGTGGGTCCGAACGAACTTTGGGAAAAAGTCCGGGTTCGGCACCGAACGTTATCCCGGACCCCGAACCCCATTGAAGTCAATGGGGACCCGAACTTTTAGGCACAAAAATGGCTGTAACAAAGTCCTGGCACGTGCTAGAGGGCTGCAAAAGGAAGTAAAATGGGGGTAAGAGTAGGGCAAGTGCCCTACAAAAAAATGGGGATAGGGAAAATAAATTAAAATCAAATAAACTAGGAGATGATTTTTGAACAATAATGTGTCACTTACAGCTGCAGCTAGAACCTCTCCCTTTAGAACTAGGAGATGATTTTTGAACAAGAATCTGTCCCTCTAAGCAGAAGCCTCTACCTAGTGCAGTCAGATCGCCCAAAGCAGCAGTATGTGAAATCTCAAATTACTCCCACAATCTGATCGTTGTGTACGATCGTAACGATCGTTGTGTTATGCAGAGTTTGATCTGCAATCTGTCACTCAAAGCAGCAGTATGTGAAATCTCAAATTTCTGCAATCTGTCCCTCAGTGCAACAGTAGTAGTAATCTCAGGACGCAGGATCAGATGTTAAAATGTCTGCAATCTGTCCCTCACAAAAACGCCGGCAGCATCCTCTCCCTACACTAACCCAAGAGCATGTGACATGCAGCACTGTGACTCCAGCCTCATATAGAGGCTGGGTCACATGATGCACTGGCCAATCGCAGCCATGCCATTAGTAGGCATGGCTGTGATGGCTTCTAAGCGCAAACCAGTGAAACGCTTGTTGATTGGCTGCCCTGCAGCTATTCAACATGCGTGATCAACTAACAGAACCTGAACGTTTTGTGAAATGTCTGTGTCCGGGTCCCGGACACCCAAAAGTTCAGTACGGACCCGAACGTTACAGTCCGGGTTCGCTCAACACTATTTACAACCACTTTAACCCCTTGATTGCCGTAGATGTTAACTCCTTCCCAGCCAATGTCATTAGTACAGTGACATTATATAGTATTAGCACTGACCACTGTATTAGTGTCATTGGAGATGTCAGTGGCAGTTAGTCAGTTCCTCCCCAGCGTCAGTTAGTGTCAGATTGTCCGCCACACTATCGCAGTCCCATTATAAGTTGCTGATCGCCGTTATAAGTAGTATAATAAAAAAAGAATACCATATATTTATATAACATAGTTCATTACCGCTATAACTTTCATGCAAACCAAGCACCATACACTTATTGTTTTTTTTTTTTTTTGGGGGTTTTTTTTAGCAGAATAAATTTTGGCCAAAATTAGATTTTTTTTTTATTTTTTATTAATTTTATTGGAGATGTTTTATTTTTCAGAATTTTGTCTTTTTTTTTCTCTATATTGCAAAAAAATAAAAACCCAGTGTTGACCAAATACCACCAAAAGAAAGCTTTATTTGTGTGGAAAAAAAAAATATATAAATTTTGTTCGGGTACAGTGTTGCATGACCGCGCAATCACCAGTTAAAGTAGCGTAGCGTCAAATTGCAAAAAATGACCTGATTATGAAGAGGGTAAAATCTTTCGAAGTGGTTAAAAGGGGTTCCTGCACTACTTTGATGCAACTTTCTTGCAACCTGCTTGCCACAGAATGTAAAATGTCGAACTGGAAATTGCATGACTTTGAAATTGCACTAGTGAGAACGGAGCCTGAGGCTAGATTTCCACTATTGCGACCCCAAAGTTGTGCAATTTAGAGTGCGATTTAGAGTGCCACTTTGCAGTGCGACTTTGAGTGCAGCTTTGATCCAACTTTACACTCTCTGGATCAAAGTTGCATTAAAAGTCGGATCAAAGTAGTTCAAAAAACATTTTTGGAGTCGCTGCGACTTGTCATGCGACTTCACATGTGTCAAGTCGCACAACATTTTGCAGTAGTGGAAACAGGAACCTGCATTCACTATATCTGGTCTCCCACAGTACACAGAACATGGAAATGCAATTATATTTTCTAAATATAAACTGCTATATACCTTTTTTCATCAGCGGTATATAGCAGTCTTGTGACTTCTATCAGTGTCTGGTGAAAGCTTTTAGGAGGAGTTTTCATTCTCCTATGAGGCTGCGTGACCCCCGACCCTCTGTCTGGACAGTGCTGATTGGTCCTCGGCTGATCACATGCACCCAAAAACTCTCTAGCAATTCACACCAAACTGAGCTTGTGCAGAGTGCCCCCAAGGCTCTGTTCTATCAGCAGGTGGATTGGGGACTGTGAAAGAAGGGATGACTAGAGAAGATAGGATAAAACTGCCTTTTTACACAAAGCAGAGGATTAACCCCTTAGGTTCCACAGTGAGTATAACAAGCATGCTATTCTGCACATACACACTGATTTAAAAAATAAAAAACACAAGTGTCCCCTGTTGTAATCCATCATCAATCACGGCGCGGCGACGGACCTGAAAAAAAGAACGCAACAGCTCCTCATTCATGGCAGGGCTCCTGCCTTCCGCGCTCGCTGTGTTTTGACAGTTTATTTATATGCAAGGGCGGGGCCACCCGGTGACAGGGGGTGACCCCGTCCCTTCTGACATCATGTGATGTCAGAGGGGCGGGTCACCCAATTACATCACCGGGTGGCCCGCCCTTGACTATAAACTGTCAAAACACAGCGAGCGCAGAAGGCAGGAGCCCTCCCATGAAGGAGGAGCTGTTGCGTTCTTTTTTTCAGGTCCGTCGCCGCGCCGTGATTGATGATGGATTACAACAGGGGACACTTGTGTTTTTTTTTTGTTTTTTTTTAATAAAGGACTTGTCTCTAATTGTCTCCTGTGTTTTGTTTTCTTTTTTGACACTTTTTGGTGAATTAGTAGGGGTACGATGTACTCGATACTAATTCACATAGGGGGGGTCGGGATCTGGGGGCCCCCTTATTAAAGGGGGCTTCCAGATTCCGATAAGCCCCCGCGCCCGCAGACCCCCACAACAACACACGTTTGTGGGGACGAGGCTCTTGTTCTCATCAACATGAGGACAAGGTGCTTTGGGGTGGGGGGCTCCCCCTGCCCCAAAGCATCCATACTCCCCATGTTGAGGGCATGTAGCCTAGTATGGGTAAGGGGGGGGGTGCGCTCGCCCACCCCCCCCCCCCATCCTGGCCGGCCAGGTTGCATGCTCAGATAAGGGTCTGGTTTGGATTTCAGGGGGGACACCACGTCAATTTTTAAAAAATTTTGGCGCAGGGTTCCCCTTAAAATCCATACCAGACCCGAAGGGCCTGGTATGGACTGGGGGGGGGGGGGGGACCCTACGCACATTTTTTCAGTGATTTTTATCTCTATTGCCAGGAGCCGGCAATACATTACAGCCGTGAGTGCTTTTAAATGACAATTTTTCCTATGGAAATGTCATTTTGCTCTAGCTATGTTCTACACATCGCAGAGATGCGCCCTTTTACAGGCAGACTAAGGGACCCCCCCAGGCACATTATTTAAAGGAATATTTCTTTTTTTTTCACTTTAAGCATTATTAAAATCACTGCTCCTGAAAAAACAATTGATTTAAAAACTTTTTTTTGCATTGATACATGCCCTCTAGGGCAGGACCCGGGTTCCCATACACTTTTTATGGCAATAACTTGCATATAAGCCTTTAAAATGAGCACTTTTGATTTTTCATGTTCGGGTCCCATAGACTTTAACGATGTTCGAATGTTCGCACAAATTTTTCTCTATTTTTAGTGACTTTTTTACACGCATCCCA
>BLSH010167336.1:621087-631770 GCA_018402905.1 Glandirana rugosa | reverse complement strand
TGGCCCTTCCCTACTGTAGGTTCATTTACTGATTATCTTTTGCAGATGTCCTTTTAATTTGCTCTCATTTCTAGTCTTCCGGTATTTGTGTTCAAAGCTGGTTTACTGCACACCTGCTAAGCTGGAGCAGCACAATCCGTGTATTTTAGGCAAGCTGCTAAAACAGAGGATGAGTCATAAGAAGGGGGTCAGAGCCAAAACGACTTGGCTTACGGGTGTGGAGTCACAGCGGCGTTCATTAAGCGGGCACAATTATTCCGGATTTTGCCTTTTTGAGCTAAAAAAAGAAGGTCAGATTTGGGGCTAACCAGAACACGAGTGATATTTATCGAGCCAGGTGGTCAAGTGACATGCACAAGCTGATCTTTAAAGCTCGACTCCGGGAAGTATAGAAACACCAGTGGACACAATTATGTATTAAATAGAAAACCATTACATTCTAAATACAAGAAGTATAGATTCCTGAATTGGACTTTATTTTAGGCTCTTGCAGCAGCACTCAAGATTGGAAGAGAGAGGAAAGTACTTGGGACCAATCAGACATGCACTATATTGTCAAAAGTATTGGGACGCCTGCCTTTACACGCACATGAACTTTAATGGCATCCCAGTCTTAGTCCGCAGGGTTCAATATTGAGTTGGCCCACCCTTTGCAGCTATAACAGCTTCAACTCTTCTGGGAAGGCTGTCTAGGAGTGTCTATGGGAATGTTTGAAAAGAAAAGAAATGTTTTTTTTGTTTATATATATTTCTGTATATCCTATGTATAGGCTTCAAGTTTTAGCTTATTCACATTGGGCTTTCTTCGATCTCTTCACAGATGGGTCGGCTTGGCTATATCCTACAGGGGAATTTATGGTTACGTTTTTCAAGACTTTGTCTGTTTGGTATATGTATTAATTTCTGATCCTCTGTTGGACCTTGCCGTACCATACCTATCTGATTGAAGCCATGGGATCAAGGAGCTCAATTATGTGGATGATTATGCAGCAGCTGACCGATTGTCGGTCATTGGCTGAGTACAGGAAGCGATTGTCTGTCTATGTACTTGTATATATGTTCATCTATGCCCATGTTGTATCAGCTATGAGTAAGCGCCCTTAGGGGGGCGTGAAAAGCGTCAGCATTCTATTCCCTGTCTGTACCGTATGGGCTTGATTCAATAAAATGTTCAAAGGAGTGCGGCCGTCCGGAGTCTTTTTCCTACCATATGGGAATGTTTGACCATTCTTCCAGAAGCGCATTTGTGAGGTCAGGCACTGATGTTGGATGAGAGAGCCTGGCTTGCAGTCTCTGCTCTAATTCATCCCAAAGGTGTTCTATCGGGTTGGGGTCAGGACTCTGTGCAGGCCAGTTAAGTTCCTTCACCCCAAACTCGCTCATCCATGTCTTTATTGA
Source organism: Glandirana rugosa (assembly GCA_018402905.1). Taxonomy (NCBI): domain Eukaryota; kingdom Metazoa; phylum Chordata; class Amphibia; order Anura; family Ranidae; genus Glandirana; species Glandirana rugosa. Next base: position 630,372 of record BLSH010167336.1, on the reverse strand, counting down.
CCTTGCTTTGTGCACTGGTCCAAATCATTTGGTGGAGGGGGGATTATGGTGTGGGGTTGTTTTTCAGGGGTTGGGCTTGGCCCCTTAGTTCCAGTGAAGGGAACTACCAAGACATTTTGGACAATTTCATGTTCCCAACTTTGTGTGAACAGTTTGGGGATGGCCCCTTCCTGTTCCAACATAATTGTGCACCAGTGCACAAAGCAAGGTCCATAAAGACATGGATGAGTGAGTTTGGGGTGGAGGAACTTGACTGACGGTGGAGGAGTTTTCCCTCCTAGAACGAATCTTACCCCTGTCACCCCTCAAAGCCCCCCCCCCCCAATCCCTCTACCTAGAAGTAATCATCTTCTAACTCCCCCTCCTAGCACACATGCTCTCATCCTCACCAAAAATATTTTTTACTCTACCCCCCACCCAAACTCAATTGTGTCCCCAGTGCTCCCCTCCCACAAATACACAGAGCTCAGATACAGCGCGGCACATGGCTGTGTGATGTCTGTCTTCCTCATCTTAACACCACAGCTGAGGAGGAGCCTAGGGTAAGCTGATTTTTAACCCTTTCTACAGGCAGCTGGTGGGAGAGATGCTGATGGGGTCACGGCTTGGGACTGCTGGATGTCACACCGGGACTTTAAAGATTTTGGACAACCATCTTTGCTGGGCGGAGATGGGGATAGGTGATCAAACTGTAAAGTCACAATCTGACAGTCCCCATGCAACAGCACTGCAGTGACAGGTGTCTGACGCTCTCTCCTCCTCTCCTGATTTGGCTTCTCTCATCCAGCGCTAAGCTGATGGGAGTAGTGATGGAGCTGCCACTACTCATGTCAGCTTGTAGTGGCAGAAACTCTCCTCTCAGCACCCTGCCCCCCACCTCACATTTTACAGGTGCTGGGGGCAGCAGCCCCCTTCTGCCCCTTCCTTGTCCTGGTCCTGCTGCTCCGATATTGTCACTTTTATAGCTAGTGACTGATGACAGAGAGCTGTCATTCAGCTAGTGGTACCATCAGGAATGTTCATGATTTTTTTTCCCCAGTGAGTAAGCAAGCGGCAGGCATGGTGATTAATGCTGGATTTATAATGGGGGACTTTTTTGGGGATGTTTATTTTTTTAATAAAGGACTTAGGTGTCCATTCCTAGGTTTTTTTTTTTTTGGGGGGGGGGATATGGGTACTATTCAACCCATATTTATTCACATGGGGGCATGTGACATCTTGGGGCCCCCTTATTAAATTAATTCAAGATTCCACCAGCCAGGGTTGTGGGGAAGAGGCCTGTGTACTCATCAACATAGGGACAAGGGGCTTTGTTGGAGGGGGGGGGTAAAATGCCCTCCCCATGTTGAAGGCACATGGCCTGGTATGGCTCAAGGGGAACGATTGGGTCTTTAATTTTAGTATGCTAAAAAAAAATGAGTTGGAGCCTGGGCATACATTTAGTTTATTCTATTTTTTTTCTATTTGTTGCTGTTTCCCCTTTGCAAAAGCAAATTCTGTATGTAAGGCTGTTTAAGATGGTGCCCACTCTGCCATTGGTACTTCTTTCTTGACCCTTGCGGCATATACTATATACAAGAAGGCCATGAGAGGCGAGAGAAGAGCATGGGGTGGAGTTGTCAGGGCATGCTCATGCATAGAGAGGCTTACACCCTAGTGGGAAGAGAAGGGCACCTAACTGGGACTATGTGCCCGCTTCCCCTTTACTGAAGGGGAGGAGCTGGGACTTTTCACTATTGTGGAAGGGCCAAGGCAGCTGGATCAATTAGCCTACTGAAGAGCTGAACCAAGTCTCCATGCTACTGTGGACAGTGGGTTTAAACTCTGCAATTCGAGGACTTTATCGATGAAACAGGACCTAACTGAAACAGTGTGATGAGGAACTGTTTGTACAGAAATTTTATATGTTAAGTAAATGCTATGAAAAGACAAAATTGGACTGAGTCTCCCCTTTATTCCTCTGAAGACAGCAGTTAATCCTGAGAAATGGTGACAGTGAATTAGACTCTGGTAAGGAAATGGATAGTTGGCCTGCCGTGTCCAGAGTGACTAGGCATCTGTGCATTTGTCTAGGTCAGTGGTTCTCAACTCCGGTCCTCGGGACCCACTAACATGCCAGGTTTGCAGGATAACTGAAATGCATCACAGGTGATATCATTTGCTGCTCAGTGATTGCAGTATTCTAGTCTGCATCTCCTCAAGGTAATACTGAAAATCTGGCCTGTTGGTGGGTCCCGAGGACTGGAGTTGAGAACCACTGGTCTAGGTGCTCTATTGTAATGCAACCTTGGACCCTAACATCTTGTGGGACCTAGTGAGTCATGGGACTCATGAGGCAGAAGCCTGGAGAAGTTAGAGGGGCCCCTCATGAGTAAGCCAGAGTGTTTTTTAGTGACAGCTGGGGTTCTGGGAGTCTTGGTTTTTGGGTCTCCTAACCCCCCTCCCAGGGCTGGAGTATATAGAAGAGTGCAAGTTCTGAGACTTAGACAAATATGCTGGAACAGGCAGCAGTATGTAGTTCCCCACAGATCACTTAAGTTCAACTTGTGTCCCCACCCTTCCACTTACTATCCACATTTACAAAACAGCAATGCAAATGCTGAAATGCTGAGTTCCAATCAGAAATTGATCTTTCTGCTGTCCAGTGTCCTGATTTTTCCTGTTCTGATTATCCTGTCTGTAACAAGCAGCCAATCAGTGCCTCTGCTCCCCACAGGCCCTCTCCATGTGTCTGTAACCAGATATTATCAGGTTAAATGGAGAATCACAATAGTGTCAAAGAGGAAATTTGTTTGGTAATCCTCAAATTGTCATGGTCAGGGGTCAGGCTCAGAGACCAGTAGCTATAGCAGTAGAGAGGCTTCCAACGACCAGCAGGATGAGTATACAAGCAGGTCACCCTGGCGAATGAGATTGTTTACCTGAGGTGCAGGGTCTAAGTACTAATCGGTATTCATCAGAGCTCTTGATGGTGGAGCTATAGCATAGTCGAGGAGCCAGCCAAAGGTCGGTAACGAGTGGTAGTGGTGATAAGGACAGCTGCCGGTACACAAAGGAGCATGATATCAGCTGGAGAGAGCACAATAATCTGGCAAACAGGAATTGCAAATATATGGCTTAAATAAGGAAGTTCATGGGAGGAGCAAAGTGTTCAAGATTTACCAGAAACAAGAGGCAAGTCAAGATTTTCCCAAGAGTTCAGACAGGGAGCTGTCCAGCATCTCAGGTGGCACAGCAAGAAGAGCCAGAGCCAGACAACATACAAGTCGCATGTTGACATCCGGACCATGACACAACTAGTTTTTGGTAGGTCTGGGAATCCCTGGCCAGTATGTTTACACCATACATAGGACATTAACTTCTGCCTAACTCAAATGTTGTATGGTGGTTACAACATGTTGGTCCCCTTCCTATCAATGTACTGTAGTGTGTAACTTGGTCCCTGATCTACTTTTGGAGCAAATCTTCTAATCTATAGACTTGGTTGGCTTCTGAGTGGAGGAGGAGAGAAGAGATAGCGGGGCCTGGATAAGAAGCATGAGATGACTGAGATGGCTTCTCTTACTGCTCCAGTCCAAACAACCCTAGGTAGGAGGACAGTGAATGGAAACATGAAAAAGCAGCACGAGTGCATATAGGTGCTGCTGGCATCATTGCAACTTGAGAGTGCTGTTGTCAAGTAGTTCCAAGTGACAGACAGACAGAGAGCTGTCATCAATGAAAAAGGGTTAGGAACAAGCCAGGGGTTAACAATGGGAGGGCAATGTCAAACCACATAAGCAGACAGAGCTGGAGTCAATACCACACCAGGTCAGTAACTTGTAGGCAGTGAGTTAGCAGAGCATCAGGCAGAAATCTTACTGAAAGAGCCAGAATTGATACTGGAGCAAATGAAGGAAGAGTCACCGAAAGGTCGAGGAGCAAAGCAGGTTGGTACCAGGAATTTGGGTAAGCTTGCAGAATGAAAAAGCAAATGCATGCTGCTGAAGAAATTTCAACCATGCCCACCAGCTATTGTAGCATAATGGCACATTTTGCATACTGGACTTTAATAGAAATCTGTTCCTACTATGAAAAAGGTTGTGTTTTCCCCCAGGCCAAAGATTCCCAGTCTTCCCCTGGATGGGTGTCTAACCAAAAAAGAAGTATTGGAAGAGACCATATTCCCTTCTTCTTCTCATTTTACATTACTCTATTTATCCCCCTTTAAGGAGTTAAGGAGGGATCCCATTCCACAAGCTAAATTCACGTTTACTATGACAACTTTTATATAAAGGACAAATATATAAAAAGGACAACCACACTATAGGCGCCAGCTACCACCCTTATTACTATGACAACTTTAGGGAGGCTCTTACATCTGACCCATCTGCCAAAGGGAATAGGACTTGAAACATGGAGCTGCCATGGTTGGGCTTGGCTTCTGGAAATTCTAGTAGCCTGGCTGCTATGTTGTGTGAGTCACTGATCTGGGACAATTATGTACAGCAGGAAAGCCAGAATAGTCAGCACTCTTTATCAGCAGACTGGAATACTAAAGCAAAAGGATGAGCATGACAGTGAGGCAGATGGCATTTTCAGAAGCAGAGCCCAGCAATGGCATCTTCCATGCTATTCTTGAATTTTTTTCCTTTTAAGAAAGTGGCACTTACCTCCTTTGGGCATACCTGTCGTCTCTCCCTGGGACTGGATGCATTGCCAGCATCTCTCTACCCTGCCCTATTTTTCAGGCCCAGGGTAAAATTGTCTCAATGGGCTGAAAATAACCTATAACATCTGTTAAAGGGACTAGGTGGTCAAGGTGAAGGCATATAACATCTTTTGAAGGAACTGGGTGGTCAAGGTGAAAGCTTATAACATCTTTTGAAGGAACTTTGTGGTCAAGGTGAAAGCCTATAACATCTTTTGAAGGAACTGGGTGGTCAAGGTGAAAGCCTATAAAATATGTTAAAGGAACTGGGTGGTTACGGTGAAGGCTTATAACCTATTTTTAAGGAACTGGGTGGTCAAGGCAAAGGCCTATAACATATTTTGAAGGAACGGTATGGTTAAGGTGAAAGCCTATAACTTCTTTTGAAGGAACTGGGTGGTCAAGGTCAAGGCCTGTAACACCTTTTGAAGGAAATGGGCGGTCAAGATGAAGGCTTATAACATCTTATGAAGGAACTGGGTGGTCAAGGTGAAGGCCTATAACTTTAAAGAACTGGTGGTCAAGGTGAAGGCCTATAACATCTTTTGAAGGAACTGGGTGGTCAAGGTGAAAGCTTATAACATCTTTTGAAGGAACTTTGTGGTCAAGGTGAAAGCCTATAACATCTTTTGAAGGAACTGGGTGGTCAAGGTGAAAGCCTATAAAATATGTTAAAGGAACTGGGTGGTTACGGTGAAGGCTTATAACCTATTTTTAAGGAACTGGGTGGTCAAGGCAAAGGCCTATAACATATTTTGAAGGAACGGTATGGTTAAGGTGAAAGCCTATAACTTCTTTTGAAGGAACTGGGTGGTCAAGGTCAAGGCCTGTAACACCATTTGAAGGAAATGGGTGGTCAAGATGAAGGCTTATAACATCTTATGAAGGAACTGGGTGGTCAAGGTGAAGGCCTATAACTTTAAGGAACTGGTGGTCAAGGTGAAGGCCTATAACATCTTTTGAAGGAACTGGGTGGTCAAGGTGAAAGCTTATAACATCTTTTGAAGGAACTTTGTGGTCAAGGTAAAAGCCTATAACATCTTTTGAAGGAACTGGGTGGTCAAGGTGAAAGCCTATAAAAATATGTTAAAAGAACTGGGTGGTTACGGTGAAGGCCTATAACCTATTTTTAAGGAACTGGGTGGTCAAGGCAAAGGCCTATAACATATTTTGAAGGAACGGTATGGTTAAGGTGAAAGCCTATAACTTCTTTTGAAGGAACTGGGTGGTCAAGGTCAAGGCCTGTAACACCTTTTGAAGGAAATGGGCGATCAAGATGAAGGCTTATAACATCTTATGAAGGAACTGGGTGGTCAAGGTGAAGGCCTATAACTTTAAGGAACTGGGTGGTCAAGGTGAAGGCCTATCACATCTTTTGAAGGAACTGGGTGGTCAAGGTGAAGGAGAAAGAAGGACTAAATGGAGTCTGCATGTTTGCTCTAAATTTTTTTTGGTACTCAGTAAATGAAAGCTTACTTTTCCCCACTTCTTCGTCTATTAGATTATTCATGTGCTCAATGCACAATCACTTCCCTTCCCTTCCTTGATCTGATCTAGCAGAGGACAGTTCATGTGAATTTTAACTTTGATCAGTCTCTTGAAGGACAGCAAAGTGGTAGCGGAGGGTGTTTGTGTGTTCATAAGACCCGCATCTAATGAAAAGACAAGCGCGTAAATACATAATCTCACACTTAGACGGCAAATTTAGTCAAGGTGAGAAGAGAAAGCCTTCTATTTATAAACTGACTGAACAGATTCTGTGTTAATTAATTTCCAGTCCTCAACACTTTCTTCAAATGTCACCTGTGATTAAACAATATAGCAGCATGGCGGTGTTCGGTCATTACTTATGTTTTTTTTTACTCTTTATTAATTGGAAGTTTTAAGTATCTGAAGTCTGGCATAGTTTTACTGCTGAAATGGGAAACATCCTGTTCAGTAAGTGTACCTGTTTCATATAGTAGGATTGCAAACTGGTAGACTTCCTGCTGATGAAGAATTAGAAGTCCCAAATACCAACGCAGGTCATTCGGACTTGCAGTTACCCATCATACAGTGGCCCAAGTGTTGGCATGTTCTAGGTGGCATACAGTTGCCATTTCGCGTAAAAACATCTAAACAAAAAGCTGCCTTCATTGTTCTGCCAATCAAAATCTCAATTTTTTTTGTTTTCTGTAGCATGAATGCAAAAATTGGATCAAATGTTATGAAAAACACAAACATATTAACCACTTCAGCCCCGGAAGGATTTACCCCCTTCCTGACCAGAGCATTTTTTGCGATACGGCACTGCGTCGCTTTAACTGACAATTGCGCGGTCGAGCGATGTTGTACCCAAAGAAGATTGACATCCTTTTTTTCCCACAAACAGAGCTTTCTTTTGGTGGTATTTGATCACCTCTGCGTTTTTCTTATTTTTTGCACTATAAACAAAAAAAGAGTGACAATTTTGAAAAAAAAAAACAATATTTTTAACTTTTTGCTATAATACACATCCAAAAAAAAAACAAATTTCTTCCTCAGTTTAGGCCGATATATATTCTTCGACATATTTTTGGTAAAAAAAAACCCCGCAATGCACGTATATTGCGCAAAAGTTATAGCGTCTACAAAGTATGGGAATAGATTTATGGCGTTCTTCTTTTTTTTTTTTTTTTTACTATAATGGCAGTGGACTGCGACACTGCGGCGGACAGATCGGACACTTTTGACACTTTTGTGGGACCACTGACATTTATACAGCGATTAGTGCTATAAATAGCCACTGATTACTGTGTAAATGTTACTGGCAAGGAAGGGATTAACACTAGGGGGTGATCAAAGGGTTAAATTTGTTCCCTGGGAGGTGTTTCTAACTGTATGGGGGGGTGGGCTCACTGGGGGAGGAGAGAGATTGCTGTTCCCTACATCACTCTCCTCTCCCCTGTCCTCTGTCAGAACGGAGATCTGCTTGTGTATATTCACGGATCCCCGTTCTGTCACCCGTTCTGTCAATCGAGTTCACCCCACCCGCTGATTGGCTACCCAGTGAGCGCACCTCCGGCAGCGTGCACGCCCACAATACTCTCTCCTACGCCCTCTGTCAGATGACGACGATTTGCGCAGGAGAGCCGACCTGCCGCCGTCAAACCACGGCGGGTGGTCGGCAAGTGGTTAAAGCGAACTTTCACCCATACCTCCCAACTGTCCCTCAATGCCTCTTTTAGAGGGACTGTTCCTCTTTGCTCTTCAGTTGTCCCTCTTTTTTGGCTTGATGAATAAACCTCTATAAAAATTAACTATTTAAAGCAAGACTAAACTTTCTTTCACTCCAGATCCATTCCGAATGTGTTTCTGTATGCACGTTTTTAATGCATTCCGGTGCGGTTCCAGGTGCATTCCAGATTCTTTTTATCTTTTTTTTTTTTCCTGTTTTATTTTTTCACTATACTAGGATCCAGTGCGTTTTTTAAGCGTTTTTGATGCGTTCCAGTATGGTTTTGATGTGTTTTACCACGTTCCAGTGCAGGAAAAATTCAGCATGTTCTACATTTTTTTTTTTTTCTGGAACTGGAAAGCCCTGGAACTGAACGCACTGGTGTGAACTATGCCATTGGAAACTATTAGACATGTGCAATTCGTTTCATTCCAAATTCTTTCTTTTTAACGAATTTCTGCAAATTCCGAATTAACGAAAACCCGTTAACGTTTTTTTTCTGAATATTCGTAAATTCAAATGTTCAAAAATTTGTAAATTCAAAAATTCGAAAAAAGCGTAAATTCAAAAGAACGAAAATCCAAAAATTCAAAAACACGATAAACTAACTAATAATAACTTAACTATTACTAACTATTAAATGATAGGTATTGTAATTTCCTTTCAAATTTGGCTGGTAGTGAACGTAGTGAACGCAATGAATAAAAATGTATCCAAAGTTAAGAATTATCCGAAATAACGAATGCCGCATCTAAACAAATGGAATGTAACAAATTAATAATAATAAATATAATAATAACTTTTTATTATTATTATTTATTATTAATTCCTTCCGTTCCATTTATTTAGATGCGGCATTTGTTATTTCGGATAATTCGTAACTGCAGATAAATTCGTATTCATTATGTTCACTAACAGCCAAATTTGAGAGGAAATTCCAATACCTATCATTTAATAGTTAGTTAGATATTATTTAAAATCTTTGGATTTTTGTTCTTCTTTTCAGATTTTCGGAAATTGCGAAATCACCAATGTACGAATTGCAATCATAACGAATGGCCCAAAAAAATGAAAATAAAAAAAAAACGAATGAAACAAACGAAAACAAACACATTTTTGGCAGTGCACGTCTAGAAACCATATAACCTACTTTCCATGTGTGTTTGATGCAGAAAAAAAACCGCACTGGGTTGCATGTGGTGTGAACCGGCCCTTAATCAACATTAACTATTTTTAATCCTTATGCTGCTAACAGGGCCAGGACAAGCGAGGGGCGACTGCCTTGGGCACTGTGGTATGTGAGCTGGGGGATGACGACACCGCAAGGAGATTGGGGGTCGTATTCCTAATTTTTATCAATTACAACTAATTCCCGGCCAAGTGTGGTGTACGTTGGGTC
>BLSH010167336.1:544101-565634 GCA_018402905.1 Glandirana rugosa | reverse complement strand
TCCCACAAGACTTGTCTGTACCTTGTGCAGAATAAACATTTAGACCGGACTCACACAGCCATTCATATACTTGTTTTTTTGAATAGGCCTCAATATTTTGGGGGCTACCCCAATTATAAACAAACAAAAAAAAAATACCATGTTGGCTACCTCCTTCTCCTCCTCTACCACTGCCACTTCCACCTACACTGCCACGGTCACGGCCTAGTCAACCTCTAGGCTCCTACTCCACATCCACCCCCCTTCCCATTTTTTTATTTGATTTTAATTTATTTTCCCTATCCCCATTTTTTTTGTAGGGCACTTGCCCTACTCTTACCCCCATTTTACTTCCTTTTGCAGTCCTCTAGCACTTGCCAGGACATTGTTACAGCCATTTTTGTGCCTAAAAGTTCGGGTCCCCATTGATTTCAATGGGGTTCGGGGTCCGTGCGAACGTTCGGGTTCTGTCCGGACCCGAACCCGGACTTTGTCCCGAAGTTTGGCCGGACCAGCAGAACCCGAACTTCCAGAGGTTCGCTCAACTCTACTAGGGAAGAAGCCAATGGAGTGCCATCTGCACTCTATTAGCTTCAGAGGAGGGACAGTGAGACATCAGGGGTCTGATAGACCCCTGATGTCTCATTAAAGAGAACCTGTCACAACCATATTGTATCATATAGGGGACCTTTGGTCCTCTATATGGTAAAAGATAATGTTTAGTGTAAAAATAAAGTGGCACACAAGCACTTAAACCTCCCTCTGAAAAAAAAAAACTTAGAGTCCCCCACACCATCCACACATAAGAATGTGGTAGATATGCACATAGGAATGTAAACACCCATCCGGGGCATCTATGTATGAAAACATTGATTGCGCTATACACGTTACATATTTTTGCTCATGACATTGTAAGAGCATTAATTCTAGGGCCATCATTCGTGGTTAACTCTAAACTGATAATCTGTACAGGTTTTTAAAATGTTGCCTACAGAAAAGGTACAGAAGTTGGATATCTATTAGCTCAGTGTAAGATCATATTTTATATTTTACCAAAAAATTGGGTAATATATTGCTTATGTGCCCTAAACTGAAATTAAGTGTATTTGTAATTTTTTCGCTTGATAAACTATTGTTCTAATATGGTATGACATAAAAACCTGTTTATTCCACAGGATCTCTGCTTTCAGAAAATAAATCATTTTTTTTAACTGTCCAGTGTTGTGTGTGTGTGCAATTCAATTAGAAGCAACATCCATGGACTGCACAAAATCTTCAAATGCCGTGATTTTCTCCTCTAGGACATCTGTGCCAAATATGTCAACTTCCACGATACACTGAATTTGCAGCTTCTTTATTCCATTCCCAACAGGAACAAGCTTGGATGCCCCAAACACCAAGCCATCTTTCTGAATACGTCTAACACTTTCTCCTAATTGTGCCATGTCAGTTTCATCATCCCATAGTTTCACATCAAGCATGATGGAAGGGGGGGAGGGGGCTTTTTTTGGTTTCTTAGACTTGTATTGTGCCAGAGCTCCACTTTGATTCTCTTTGCCTCTTCGCTTTCCTCTTCATTTTCTGAGCCAAACAAGTCAATGTCATCATCACCATCATCATCTCCCTTAGCCTACTTAGGTGTCCTGTCTGTTGTGTCTTTAATATTCCCCGGGTTACATTTTTCCAAGGGTTTCTTGGCTCCAGGCAAACTGGCTTTTTGCTTCCCTCATGATTTGATGTGGTTATACCAACGTAAACATGGAAAAGCTCAGCAGGGGAGCTCCTAAGAGAGAGCCTTAAATACTGCAGTATCAGCTTGGGAGGGATTATACCCCTCAGTGTAGCTCTTGTTAAGCAGCGGAGGATTTGATGTCTCTGAAACCCATGACTGCATCATTCACACTATACACATGTGGAAGAAAGAGCATGTTTTTTTTTTTTTGGTGGGGGGGGGGTGGTCGTTAAGTAATCTGCAGGCCCAAAATATTTTCACCAAGGCTAACATACATACAGGAAGACTTTGTAAGAAAATGCTATATTCAACTAATGAACTCAATAATTGGTTTGAGCTTTCAATAATGGACCAAGGATCAAGCTTAGATGTTCTCCAAACCAAGTCATCTAACATATTCCCCCAGTTTTATCAGGTCTGTTTCATTATCACATGGTTTCATGTCAAGCAAGATGGAAGATGTGGCGATAAGTGCAGACTTTTTTGATTTCTTTGATTTGTATTATGTCAGTTGCTCCTCTCTGATTCTCTTTGCCTTTTTGCTTTCTCTACATCTTCTGAGCCAAACAAGTCAATGTCGTCATCATCATCATCTTACTTAGTTGGCCTGTCTGTTTTGTCTTTAATATTCCCTGGGTTAGATTTTCTCAAGAGTTTCTTGGCTCCAGCCAAACTAGCTTTTTCTTCTTGTCTGACTTGATCTGGTGATACCAATGTAAAGCACGGAAAAGCTCAGCAGGGGAGCTCCTAAGAAAGAGCCTTAAATACTGCTCGGGAGGTAATATACCCCAAGGTGTAGCTCTTGTCAGCCAGTGGTGGCTTTGAGGTCTCCAAAACCCATGACTACACTACCCCCGTGTTTTTGGAGCTTTAAGTACTCTTCAGGCCTAATACTGTACATTTTTTTACACATTGCCAAAAAAAGAAAATTAAAATAAAAATATGCAAAAACAGTTCTGGCAGCAAAAGGGTTATATCGCTTCACAAAGGCAAACCTATATATTCCAAAAGACTTTGGAAGAAAAATGCCATATTCAACTAATGAACTCAAAAATCAGTTTGAAGTTTCCATACCCAATGTGTCTGTTTCATCATACAATGGTTTCACATCAAGCAAAATAGAAGATTTGGTGAAGTGCAGACTTTTTTGATTTCTTTGATAAGTATTGTGTCAGGTACTTCTCTATAATTCTCTTTGCCTCTTCGCTTTCGTCTTCATCATCCGGCAAAGCAAGTCAATGCCGTCTGCATCTTCCTTAGCCTTCTTAGGTGCTCTCTGTCTTTTGTGTTACTTGGTCATATTTTCCCAAGGGTTGCTTGGCTCCAGGCAAACTAGCTTTTTGCTTCCCGTATGATTTGATGTGGTTATACCTATGTAAAGTATGAAAAAGCTGATCAAGGAAGCTCCTAAAAGAGAGCCTTAAATACTGCAGTATCAGCTTGGGAGAGAATATACCCCTTGTTGTAGCTCTTGACAGCCGGCAGTGGGTTTGAGGTCTCCATACCCAACAGGAACAAGCATGGATGTTCCCCAAACCAAGCCTTCCATCTGAGTACATCTAACACATTCTTCTAATTTTACCATGTCTGTTTCATCAACCCATGATTTCACATTACGCAAGATGGAAGATTTGGTGATAAGTGCAGAGTTTTTAGATTTGTATTGTGCCAGGGGCTCATCTCTGATTCTCTTTGACTCTTCATTTTCCTCTTCAGCATCTGAGCCAAACATGTCATCTTCATCATCTTCCTTGGCCTCTTTAGGTACCTTGTCTATTGTGTGATTTTCTTCGTCTCTTCCTTTCCCTCTTCATCATCTGAGCCAAACAAGTTTTCTTCATTATCTGCCTTGGCCTCCTTAGGTGCTCTGTCTGTTGTGTGATTCTCTTTGCCTTTTCCCTTTACTCTCCATCATCTGAGCCAAACAAGTTATTATTATCATCTTCCTTTGCCTCCTTAGCCAAATTTTCCCAAGGGTTTCTTCACTCTAGGTACACTGGCTTCTTGCTTCTTGCATGATCTGATGTGGTTATACCATGTAAAACATTGGAAATCCTAGTAGAGTATGCTTTTGAGAGATCCTCAAATACTGCAAAATTAGCTTTGGATGGAACATATCCCTTGATGTAGCTCTTGTCTCAACTCTTGTTGAGTTTGAAGTCTCTGAAACCCATGACTGCACCGCTCACACTACACCCATGTGGAAGAAAAACTGTGTTGTGGAGGTTTTAACTAATCCTCAGGCCTAAAATGATTCTTTAAAGCATGCTTGCATAAAAAAAAAAAAATACAAAAACGGCTCTGGAAGCAAAAGGGTTACATCGCTACATAGAAGCTAATATACATACGGGAAGACTTGATATAAGACAAAGTTAACAAAGCTAGTAATTGGTTTGAGTATGTAATGCAAATCATGGTTTTTAGTGGTCTTGGAAGTATTGTTACATTCAGGGTTTGGTAGGTGTGAGATTGTCTATTCGTATTTGTATGTGTGTCTTTGTGAGATGTGTGTGGCGGATCTATCGGGTAGACAATAGGAAGTACAACGTGATGGGTCTCATGTAGAAAGTGTATGAATAAAAAACAGTTGTGTCTCATCCTTCCTTTCCAATTAACTTCTCACTTTCCTGTTGCTAGGGCACATACGACCTGGAAAGTGAGAAACAGATTGTTTGCTAAGAGAGCTACACAGACGGTTTTTCAGTCAGATGCTGAATAGATGAGGCCTATTGTGTCTATTTTGAATTTATCACTGAATATTTATTCAAAGGTGAAAATATGTTTCGAAAGGTAATTTTTAAAGCAGAACGGAGGAGCAGCACTTTCAATAATAGACATGTAATAAAGGCTGAGCTTACCTCTTAGTTTGCCGATGACAGCTCAACATTCCCCTTCATCTCCTGATGGTGACTACAGTGGACCATGTCTGTTGAAATGGCTACTTGTAGTCTTCATTGGGAGTCTGTATGACAGGGTGACAATGCAGGAGCACAATTAGGAGACAGGACAGAGCGTTGTCACCCTATAGCATGAAGTATCTAAACAAGCACAGATATGGCAGGGTCACTAGGTATTATTTTTATAAAAGCTGCACTTTCAAAAGTATTGAAATGGCATAAACATGTTAAAACTGATATGAGATTGTAGAGATTGGGTTTACCATAGTGGGCAATATCTCGAAATAATTAGAACACCTTGAAGGGCTTAAAGTGGTAGTAAACCCTCCTATCATTTTCAGCCAAGGAAGCTGCCATCTTGGCCTCTGTTTAATCTACACCTGCCATGATGCTGCACATGTGATCAGCTATGACACCAGCCATTGGATGGTTTGACAGTTTGGTTTACAGCACAACCAATGGGAGTGTTACATCTCCGGCACATGCCGGAAATGTGACTGGTTTTTAACCTGTTAAATGCATGGGTTTACTACCGCTTTAAGAAGGAGGATGTGGCATGCCCTGTTGCAACTGCTGACCACATGGGAGCATAGATGATAAAAGTGAGCATGGCCAAAACGTGAGCATTGTTTTGCTTCTTATGGTTTGTAGTGTCGCTGCTTTGCTATGTTTTAGACAAAATATGACCAAGGAGACACAATTATTACACTGTATAATGGACTTGATGAAATAAAACCTGATCTTAAACTGGAACTTCACTCAAAAAGTGAAGTCCTGCTTTTTTTTGAGGGGGGGGGGAGCAAGTAATAATTTTTTTTCGGTACCCGTTCCCACTTCCGCAATACTTGCCTAGGTGAGGACATCCCTTGCCCCTAACCTCTCACAGTATCCCGGGACATGTCATATGTCCCAGGAGGCTACAGGACCACAAAGCACCACATAAGCTTGCACATGCAAAGCCAGCTCTTATATCCAAGATGGCGGGGTCAGGGGCCCACAGCGGTAGGAAGAACTGGCTGAGGGAAGATAGGCCTGTACTCCAGGAACTGGTATGTACCTGATTATTAAAGTCTGCAGCTACAATTGAAAAAAGATCTTCTTTAGGCTGGGATAACATCTCTGTGCAGAGCGGCTCACAGCAGGGGTTTGATGCGTCCCCGTTCACCGTTTCAGTTCCGATTTCGGTCTGAATTTTTGGCTGAATCCGGACCTGAAATGGACCAGAAGACACACAGGACTCCTGCGTAATTTGCTCTACAGCCGTCCCAGAGATGTGTGAACCGACTCCATTGAGAGCCGGTCACAAGCTCCTGACATGCGAATTGGATGCGGTGAAACCCACATCCAATTCGCAATAGTGTGAATCCAGCCTTAAGCTCTGCATATGCTGCACACATTCGCCATAGTTGTCATACCCATAAAATATACCTTAACGCTGAACTCAAACCAAACAGCTAAATACACAGATGAAATACATATAAGGGAGCTGTTTTACCTGCCAAACAATTTGCATTCCTGCCCATTCAGTCCTGAAATTTATCCAGCCCTTCATCGTAGCTTGGGGACAGTTAATGGAAAGACAGCAGACTGATGAGCTCCTTACTCTGTCACTTTGCTTTCTCTTCTTTTCAGCATTTTCCTTGTGCTGCTTCTCCTCTACCCACAAACAGCTGACAACAAGTAAAATGTGGTTATTTACAATTTATCTAATAAACGAATTTAATGATCCATTAAGAATTACAGAGCTGCATTAATTTATGCCATCTTTAATTATTTTGCCACAGGTTAGAATCTCACAGGCACACATAAACCTCAGGACAAAGGATCAGTATTATAAAAGGAAACTTTTCTGATACATACGGAATGATTTTCTGATAGTAGAGTATTGCACCATGTTGGCCATCGATTATTGCAGGAAGGTAACCAACAAAAGCTATCACTTCAAATCTAAAATTTCTACATATGGTTTTCTGTAAATAGATTATAGACAGAGAGCTAATGCTGTGTCTTAGCCTACCCAAAGGGGAAACTTCATTAAAAAACTGCTTAGCAACTGTTGAGAGAATAATTATTTTGGTCAGAAGTATGCAATGTACTGTCCCTTACCTTTTTAGTTATTGGGTGCAAAAGTAAACCCTGTTGCTAGTGTCAGTTGGCATAAAAATAGACCCCCTCGTTGGTGTCAATGAGTATAAAAACAAAAAACACAACAGAAACTTTCTATAGGTGATGTTTGTGGATATAATATATACCCCGTTATTGGTGTCGGTGGACATAAAAGTAAGTAGATTAAAAAGGTGCGCCAGACCTAAGTGCAGTATGCCAACAGGATTAGTTTTATTAACAACAGCCAAATGGATACTCACAAAAGGAAGTTAAAAGCATGCAGATAAAGATTGGAAAGTCCAGGCTCAAGGGCTGTGTCACTCCTTCCTCGGCAAAGGTGGGCTGGATGTGTTGGCCCCGTGGATGTAGGTGGTGGAGGGACCAATCGGTTGGCCATCCACGGTCCGCTGTATAGTGTATCCACTGGATGTGTTGGCCCCGTGGATGTAGGTGGTGGAGGGACCGAACGGTCGGCCCTCCGCGGCCCGCTGTATAGTGTGGATATACTATACAGCGGACCGTGGATGGCCAACCAATTGGTCCCTCCACCACCTACATCCACGGGGCCAACACATCCAGCCCACCATTGCAGAGGAAGGAGTGACACAGCCCTTGGGCCTGGACTTTCCAATCTTGATCTGCATGTTTTTAACTTCCTTTTGTGAGTATCCATTTGGCTGTTGTTAATAAAACGTATCCTGTTGGCATACTGCACTTAGGTCTGGCGCACCTTTTTCATTTATATATCCCCACCAGAGCTGCTTACACTCTCCAGGTTGCTGCTCCTGTTTGACAGTCTGCCCCACTGGATACATCATGGACTTTTATATGGACATTTAAAAAGACTTTTTTTGATCAGTTTATATCACCAATAACCCTAGTACCCCACAGTTCCTAGAATATTGGCACCATTCTATTTTTTATCTAAACATCAAAGAAAGTCCTATAGATGGTGTTAGTATAATTATGGCTGTGTGTGCCTCTCCACATCTCTCAGAATGGAAAAGATAAAGTTAAAAAAATAAGAATTGGTGCTATATATTCAGTGTGTATATAAGTATATAGCCCAACACGCCACACATATTGATATTGGATCAGCACATTAAAAGTTCAAAGAATGCTTATTTAATAGTAAAAAAAATATATCTAACATAAGACATCATGCAATAGACAGTTAGGGGAAAAAATAATTAAATTCATCCCAAAGGTGTTCTTTTGAGTTGAGGTCAGGATTCTGTGCGGGCCAGTCATGTTCCTCCACCCCAAACTCGCTCATCCATGACTTTATGGACCTTGCTTTGAGCACTGGTGGGCAGTCATGTTGGAACATCAAGGGGCCATCCCCAAACTCCTTCCACAAAGTTGGGAGCATGAAATTGTCCAAAATGTCTTGGTATGCTGACGCCTGAAGAGTTCCCTTCACTGGAACTAAGGGGCCAAGCCCAAATCCTGAAAAACAACCCCACACCATAATCCCCCCTCCACCAAATGATTTGGACCAATGCAAAAAGCAAGGTCCATAAAAACATGGATAAGCGAGTTTGGGGTGGAGGAACTTGACTGGCCTGCACAGAGTCCTGATCTCAACCCGATAGAACACCTTTGAGATGAATTAGAGCGAAGAATGTGAGCCAGGCCTTCTCATCCAACATCAGTGCCTGACCTCACAAATGCACTTCTGGAGGAATGGTCAAACATTCCCATAGACACTCCTAAACCTTGTGGACGGACTTCCCAGAAGAGTTGAAGTTGTTATAGCTGCAAAGGGTGGGCCAGCTCGATATTGAATTCTATGGACTAAGACTGGGATTCCATTAAAGTTCAAGTGCATGTAAAGGCAGGTGTCCCAATTCTTATATATATATATATATATATATATAATATTAAGCACAAAGCATATTACCCCAATGTGGCAAGGGTAAGAGGGATGGAGATGTCTTAGATCAAAGTTATGGGGGATGAGGACCCCTTTCTCAGGGGAGTTTTACTATTAAATGAGCATTCTTTGATGCATAAATGCAGTTTCAGATGCCCTCTGCAAAGTTTACGGAATTTTTCAGGACATTGCCTATATTCCTGGGACCATTATATTGGATTTAGGACCATTGGCAACAATGATTGCATACGCTTTACAAAATCTCCAAATTAGTGATACATTCTTTTTAACATAAGGCAAATTAAATCTACTATTACTGGAGTAAACTGGATCACGTTTTATCGAGTTTGCTGCCTTGCCTTCCGATGGATCAACTGTGGATATTGGTTTCTGTACATGGAAGTTTTTCCATTGGTTGAACTAGATCAGGCTTTCTCAACTAGGGTTCCATGCAGGGCCATCTTAATAGCATCATGGGCCCCTGGGCAAAGTAATGCACTGGGGCCCCTATCAGCCTGCCCCAATTTATGCACCTATTCTCAAGAATTAAAGTATAAATAGTTGTTAGAATTAAACATATATGTATTAGTACTTTTCAATAAAATCAGTTTTAAAGCGGTTGTCTCCCCTAAAAAAAAAAAAAAAAAAAAAAATGAAAAAACCACCTGCAAGGCAAAGGCATAATGAGCTAGTATGCACCGCCTTGTTATAGGCTTACCTGTAGGTAAAAATGTCATTTTAGGGGATACAACCGCTTTAAACAATAAGAAAACATGCCATAAATCAAAGGCTAATCAACACAACGGGTACAGTACAGGAGGAGAGCCAGAAAGTCACAGTATGGGGGGGAGTGGGGTCAGTAGGGCACAGTGCTGGGATTAGGAAGACACAGTACAGGTTCCAGTGTGACTACCCCAGGAAATCCAGGACAGTTGGCAAGTACAATGTAATGCAAGATTATCATGGGGCCCCTATGCACCTGGGGCCCCAGGGCAGTGCCCAAGAGTGCCCATGCATTAAGACAGCCCTGGTTCCATGGAATGCTAGGGTCCCACCAGAGGTTGCTAGAGGTTCCTTGAGCAATGAGCAAGTTCTACCTCTCAGATAAGTTCCCACTCTAACACCATTGATCTTTTTAGCTATCTGTAATCAGGGAATTCTACCCAATGACCACCAAAGGATTAGATGGGTTTGTGTCTTTTTTCAACCTGACCAACTACAGTATCTCCCAAAAGTGAGTACACCGCTCACATTTTTGTAAATATTTTATTCTATTTTTTATGTGACAACACTGAAGAAATGACACTTTGCTACAATAAGTAGAGTAAAGCAGTGAGTGCACAGCTTGTATAACAGTGTAAATATGCTGACCCCTCAAAATAATTTTACACACAGCCATTAATGTCTAAACCGCTGCCAACAAAAGTGAGTACACCCCTAAGTGAAAATGTCCAAATAGGGCCCAATTAGCCATTTTCCCTTCCTGGTGTCATGAAAAGAATTGTTGCTCTACATCAGTGGTTCTCAAATAGTGGGGCGCGCACCCCAGGGGGGGCGCGAGGCTCCATAAAGGGGGGCTCGTTTGACCTCGGCATCATTATCCGATGCAGAGTTCAGCCGGCGGCAGCGGGAGCGTGACAGCAAGCAGCGGCAGGGATTCGGGGGAAGGGGGCCAGCGAGGAGGGCAGATACATGTGAGAGCGAGCTCCGCCTCTCCCCCCTCCCTGACCACTGAAGAGGAGTGGGCGCGGCCATCCCGGCGCTCCCAGAGCCTCCATTCCCCCACCCACCTCCTCTGTTCCAAGAAGACCGCGGCCCGGAGGAAGAGGACAGGCGGGAGGCGAAGGCTGGAAGGAGCAGAGCAGCAGGAGAAGCTCCGGACCAGGAGGAGACTCGGGGCTGCCGCTCGCTGCTGGCCGTCAGGTACGGCAACATCACATCCACATAGGTGCCGCCTGCCCGCACACAGAGCCCGGGGGGGGCAGTGCTATGTGGTCCCTCTCAGCCCTCTGTCTCTCAGCCCCCCCTCTGTCTCTCAGCCCCCCCCTCTCTGTCTCTCAGCCCCCCCTCTCTGTCTCTCAGCTCCCCCCCTCTGTCTCTCAGCCCCCCCTCTGTCTCTCAGCCCCCCCTCTGTCTCTCAGCCCCCCCTCTTCCCCCCCTGTCTCTCAGCCCCCGTTCTTTCTTTTTTTATTCTCTTATACGCTAATAAGGATACAGACAAATGATACTATTTACAGTCGCGCGGGGGGCGCAAAATGTTTTCTTCTTCCTAGGGGGGGCATGACAGAAAATAATTGAGAAGCACTGCTCTACATAAAGATGGCCTAGGCTATAAGAAGATTTCCAAGACCCTGAAACTGAGCTGCAGCACGGCGGTCAACACCATACAGTGGTTTAACAGGACAGGTTCCGCTCAGAACAGGCCTCGCAATGGTCGACCAAGGTTGTCTTTGGGAAAGTATGAGTGCTGCTAGCATTGTTGCAGAGGTTGAAGCGATGAGGGGTTAGCCTGTCAGTGCTCAGACCATACACCGCACACTGCATCAAATTGGTCTGCATGGCTGTCATCCCAGAAGGAAGTCTCTTCTAAAGATGATGCACAAGAAAGCCCGCAAACAGTTTGCTGAAAACAAGCAGACTAAGGACATGGATTACTGGAACCATGTCCTGTGGTCTGAAGAGACCAAGATAAACTTATTTGGTTCAGATGGTGTCAAGCGTGTGTGGCTAGAACCAAGTGAGGAGTACAAAGACAAGTTTGTCTTGCCTACAGCCAAACATGGTGGTGGGAGTGTCATGATCTGGGCTGCATGAGTGCTGCCGGCACTGGGGAGCTACAGTTCATTGAGGGAACCATGAATGCCAACATTTACTGTGACATACTGAAGCAGAGCATGATCCCCTCCCTTCGGAGACTGGGCCACAGAACAGTATTCCAACATGATAACGACCCCAAACACACCTCCAAGACGACCACGGCCTTGCTAAAGAAGCTGAGGGTAAAGGTGATGGACTGGCCAAGCATGTCTCCAGACCTAAACCCTATTGAGCATCTGTGGGACATCCTCAATTGGAAGGTGGAGGAGCGCAAGGTCTCTAACATCCACCAGCTCCGTGATATCATCATGGAGGAGTGAAAGAGGACTCCGGTGGCAACCTGTGAAGCTCCGGCGAACTCCATACCCAAGAGGGTTAAGGCAGTGCCGGAAAATAATGGTGGCCACACAAAATATTGACACTTTGAGCCCAGTTTGGACATTTTCACTTAGGGGTGTACTCACTTTTATTGCCAGCGGTTTAGACATATTTTGAAGGGACATAAAATTCACACTGTTATACAAGCTGTACACTTACTACTTTACAGTGTAGAAAAGTGTAATTTCTGCACTGTCACATGAAAAGATAGAATAAAATATTTACAAAATGTGAAGGGTGTACTCACTTTTGTGAGATACTGTATGTAGCACAATGCTTCATAGGGTTTTTCATGCCTTCCTATGGATCAACTGTGGGTATAGGATTCTGTATATTGATATTTTCTATTTAGTTATTATTTTTTTCTATTAATTTAACTAGATGGACCTTTTGTCTTTTTTCATCCTGACACTCTATGTAACTGTGAAGAAATGGAAAATCTCCCCATCACTTACCATTATAAGAAACTCTTAGGTAACATAACCTGCTGATATCTACCTAAAACCAAAATTGTTTCTTGTAGGATTGTCTCAGCCTGAATGCTGTTATTGGCATACAAGATGGCCGTCGCTTTGTCCGGTGGTAATGGCCCACTCTCAGACCAGCTCTATTGTAGCCATTACACTATGTCATTAATTTAATCTCCCAGTGTCTAGCATTCATATTGTGAACTGGTGTTGTGTGCAAAAACCCGGCTCAGATCAATAATTGTCAAGCGGTAGATTTTCCTGAGCGAACAAAAAAAAAGAAAACGTTTTGTATTGGAATAAAAGAACAGACCCCAATTACAGGGAACGTGGAGGAGGAATTGATCAAATAACTTTTATTCTATAGCGCGGAATGTGTGTAAAATATATTTCCATGTACTCTATCTAGGGGTTTTTAGCATTAATTGTTTTTTTACAGTCCCACTAAATGTACAGGTTGGAATAAAAGAACACTTAAAAAAAAATCTATAGTTTTTGTAATTTTTTGGGGGGGCATATGAATGTAATCAAAATAATGTATATTGCCTTATCAATGTGCATTCACATTTGAAAACCATGTATTTAAAGAGGACCTATCATTAACATTGATGTTTCACAGGAATTAATAGGGCACATCAGACTACCAAATACCATCATTATTTTGATTTAAAAAAACAATAATCCACTTCTTGCCATGCTGTTTCCAAACTAGCCCATGTGGCCTAAAGCCAAGGCAAAGATCACATGGTCTTTGGCTCCCAGGATCATTGTGTAGACTGCACACAATCACGGTGACAAGATCTGACCAGGATGGCAAATGATGGGAAAACTCTCTTAGGCATTGTTTATTCTAGCACTAGTCCTCTAAAGAGCTGGGTTGCATTATGTGCGTAGTACGGCAATCGGGGTTTAATTCTTGCCATGGCGACGAAGCAAACAATTGCCACATGTGTACACCCCAGTCAGCTGCCTTTGCAACTTAAGAAGGATCAGATCAACCACCACATGTTTTTACCATGCCTTCCAACTGCAAGTGTAAATGAGCCCTTGGGGCCTTTTCACACCATGTTCTTTGAGCTGCGTTTTTTTTGCACTCCACCAAATTAATATGATATGAACAAGGCACATAGTAAACTAGTGTACATTGTACTCCTGATTGGAGTTGTAGTTATTGAGCTTAATGCATCCACTTAGGTCGATATAGTTGGGATTCTAATAAGGAAGAAGAGAGCAAATGGGGAGGGCCTTCTACATACAACAGAGATGGTGCACACAGATTATTATTGAGACAAGGCCCTGAAAGGGGCTAATTCCCTATGGGTTAGCCAAGCCAACAGGTCCAAGAAGATAGGGCTTCATCAGGATCATGTTGGTCAGCTGATACCAGTGCTTCCATGGTCATAATTTTGTTTAAGATCTGCGGCCATTCTACAATATGAGGAGGAATGTCCAGCTTCCAGTGGCGAGAGATGGTGACCTGAACCACTAATAGGCAATGTCTTAGAGTGCCTTTTTTGATTTTGGAGAAGGACCTAGGTATCAAGAATAGGAGAAGCATGTCAAGAGAGGCAGTAATATCTGAGATGCACATATCATTGTGCATGCAGACAACAGCTCTCCAATAAAAGAGTGACCTGACAATATCCCCACCAGATTGCAGATAGGTACATGGGCGTCCACAGAACTTTTTTCAGGGGGGGCATCATTTTAAGGTCACCTATGCTCTGCCCCTTTTCGACAATGTTATTATCACATTATCACGATCAGAGACTGCAGACATGGTACAAGAGATGGTCAGAGACTGCAGACATAGTACAGGAGATGGTCAGAGACGGCGTACATGGTACAAGAGATGGTCAGAGACTGCAGACATAATACAGGAGATGGTCAGAGACTGCGAACATGGTACAGGAGACGGTTAGAGACTGCAGACATGGTACAGGAGATGGTCAGAGACTGCAGACATAGTACAGGAGATGGCCAGAGACTGCAGACATAGCACAGGAGATGGTCAGAGACTGCAGGCATACTACAGGAGACGGTCAGTGACTGCGGACATGGTACAGGAGATGGTCAGAGACTGCGGATATAGTTCTGGTGATGGTCAAAGACTGCAGACATAGTACAGGAGACGGTCAGAGACCTAGTGGGGAACCCCTGATCTGATCCCTGATTCCAGGGGGCACAATTGCCCCCCCCCTTGCCCCTACCTGTGGACGCCCATGGACGCCCAACTTATCAGAGCACTGACCACTGGAAAGCGCTCAATGGGAAAGTATGGCTTAGCTCGGTGGGAGTCCAGTACCAAAGGGGGACAATCTTGTAGCTTAACAAAAATCTTTTTGATAGGATTGCAGAAGGGTTAGAACCTTTGTTGGGAACAGGAAGTGAGGGGAAATGTTTCTATTCCTGGTGTCAGGGGAACAGGAAGTGAGGGGAAATGCTTCTAGTCACGGTGTCAGGGGAACAGGAAGTGAGGGGAAATGTTTCTAGTCCCGGTGTCAAAAGAACAGGAAGTGAGGGGGAAATGTTTCTAGTCCTATTGTCAAGGGAACAGGAAGTGAGGGGAAATGTTTCTAGTCCTAGTGTCAAGGGAACCGGAAGTAAGGGGAAATGTTTCTAGTCCTGGTGTCAGGGGAACAGGAAGTGAGGGGAAATGTTTCTAGTCCCGGTGTCAGGGGAATAGGAAGTGAAGGGAAATGTTTCTAGTCCCGGTGTTAGGGAAACAGGAAGTGAGGGGAAATATTTCCGGTGCTAGTGTCAAGGGAGCAGAAAGTTAGGAGAAATATTTTTAGTCCTAGTGTCATGGAAACAGGAAGTGAGGGGAAATGTTTCTAGTCCTAGTGTCAAGGGAACTGGAAGTGAAGGGAAATGTTTCTAGTCCTGGTGTCAGGGGAACAGAAAAAGAGGGGAAATGTTTCTAGTCCCGGTGTCAGGGGAACAGGAAGTGAGGGGAAATGTTTCCAGTCCCGGTGTCAGGGGAATAAGAAGTGAGGGGAAATGTTTCTAGTCCTGGTGTCAGGGGAACAGGAAGTGAGGGGAGATGCTTCTAGTCATGGTATCAGGGGAACAGGAAGTGAGGGGAAATGTTTGAGCGGAAATATTTCTAGTCATGGTGTCAAGGGAACTGGAAGTGAGGGGAAATGTTTCTAGTCCCAGTGTCAGGGGAACAGGAAGTGAGGGGAAATGTTTCCAGTCCCAGTGTCAGGGGAATAAGAAGTGAGGGGAAATGTTTCTAGTCCTGGTGTCAGGGGAACAGGAAGTGAGGGGAAATGTTTGAGCGGAAATATTTCTAGTCATAGTGTCAGGGAAACAGGAAGTGAGGGGAAATGTTTCTAGTCCTGGTGTCAGGGGAACAGGAAGTGAGGGGAAATTTTTCTAGTCCTAGTGTCAAGGGAGCAGGAAGAGAGGGGACATTTTTCTAGTCCTAGTGTCAAGGGAATAGGAAGTGAGGGGAGATGTTTTCTGTCCTGGTGTCAAGGGAACAGGAAATGTGGGAAAATGTTTCTAGTCCTAGTGTCAAGGAACAGGAAGTGTGGGGAAATGTTTCTAGTCCTAGTGTCAAGGAACAGGAAGTGAGGGGAAATCTCTCCAATGGGTTAGAATGCATTATTAACAGCCAAACTGAACTTCTCCATCTTCCCTACTCTTTCCAAATCTGAAAAAAAGAAAGAAAAACAACATAAAACTTTGCGTTCATCTGGGCTAAAAACAACTGTGTTGTGAAACTATAACTGCTCGAAAGACGTGTACCTATGCCATTGAACACCAAAGACAAATTCCCAGCTGAAGTCTTCTGCTGGAACCAACACTTCTGAGAATGTCAAATCCCCACACAGCGCTCAACCTCCACACCACAACTATGTCCTGTAGGAGCATGGTGGTTGTCAGGATGAACCACTAAGCACTGTTGGTATTAGGAAATCTAAATTTCCAGAACGGATTGTTCCTGCAGAATATTTCACATCTCTGGTACAGAGTGGCGTTTGGCAGAGTGGGGAGAACAAAAAATAAGGACTCCATTGCTTCCATCAATGTTTAACTCAAAAACAGAAATGTAATACATCGCAGTTTACCAATCCTTAAAGCACAACTCTGGGAAACTTTAGTCAAACCATTGCAAGGCTTAACTGCTCCTTGAGGTCTAGGGGACACAAAATCAATATTTTCTTACCCAATCCTCTGCTCCTCCTCACCGCTAGACCCATGCTCCAGTGGTCTAATGTCCTGACCTCATCAAGGTGCATTGGACGTGAGGGACAGTCCACTGGAGCATGGGGGAACGCCATCTGGTGGGAGCGTGAAGGATCAGGTGAGTAAAAGCACTTCTCCTCTCCCCTAAACTAAATGAGCAGTTAAACTTTGCAGTGCTGGCAAAGCCCCACTTCAAGGGATCATTTTAAAGTTTTCCGTAGTTGGGCTTAAAATGTGGTGGCTGTATTTGTTTTCTCTTTTTATGCCTTTTTGGTTTGCTTAATTTTTACCTGGTGATCTGGCCAGTAACACACTTCCTGACTTAGGGTATCCCAACTCTGGATGGAGGAGAAACGGTGACTCCTTTGGGCAGCAGCATTGTCAGTCTGGGCAGGGGGTACTGTTAGTGAAGTTTATTCAAATCTGGTAGTTCATCTAACAAATTAAAGCTGAACTTTATAAGCAGTTACAGTTTTCTCATTTTGGGATAAAGGTTTTACGTTGTACATAAATAATAAAAAGCTGATCATTGTAAGCACCCCTGTCAATGTCAACCCTTTAACTGCCACTTTTACTGGACAGCTCGGCCTATTAAAGGACAATAATAAAAAATAAAAACAGACTTGCTGGCATGATTAACAGGTGAAAGTAAATGGAAAGAGCCTAAGAAAGAAAACGAATGCAGCCATCACATTTTAAGAATTGGAAAGCTGCAATATATTCATCTTTTAGTGTTGTGTTTAATACCGCTTTAAGCAGGATGCAGAGGCTGCTTGCATCTTCCGCCATGCACATACAGAACTACAGACTATTCAAACTTTAACAAACGCTGAAAAGATTATTCGCATTAAGCTCATCTCTTTCATGTGTATATCTAAGAAACATTAAAAGAAGGATATAATTCCCCTTTAATGACTTTAACCAAATGTGTCTTGTTGGTGTTATATTTAATAATATTCATATGCAACTCTTCGGAGGAGATTTAATATTTTTTGGATAGACACGGAACACCAGGGGAGTTGACATATCCAGCGCAATTTTAATTAAAATTTTCAGTGAGCAAGATACATTTTTTAGGATTCTAATCAGTATTTTTCGCCAATCCTCCTGTACATCCAGCTTGTTAAATTATATGAGTTTCATGACTAAATACATTCCAAGGTTATCTGCTTCTGCAGAGACAATACAAAGACTAGAATCTCATAATGTGCGCATAAAAATGTGAGCGTTTCTCGCCGAGGGCCACAGTCGAATATGTGCCGGACATTCATGGTAATCTGCATAAGAGTATAAAGAAATACTGAACTGGATTTACTGGAGTGGGATTCATACTGCATAGCTCTCAACTGTCTCTCATTTGGTGAGTCTGTCCCTCCTCGAAAACCAAATCCCTCTGTCCAAGGGGAAGACTGGGAACTTTTGGTCTGGGGTGGCAAATACAGACAACTAAACCTTTCATGGTAGGGACTAAGGGTGAGCTTAGGTCATTGATCTAATATGGTCAATGATGTCACAAGCATCCTTACCCCTTTAGGTATGTGTAGCTTTGGGGTGGGGAATCCCCTGCCTGCAGCTGATTCGTACACAAGTGGCAGTGTAAGGACTCGGGTCATAACCTGCGACCTCTGCTGTGTCTGGCGATGTCTCTTCTTGTGGAGAAACCTGAGATGCTGGACAGCACCCTGTCTGATCCATTGGACATATCTGCCTTGTGCCTTGTTTCTGTTAAACATGGAACTCCTTGCTCACCCCATGAACTTCCTCCTATTTAAGGCATGTCTTTGCACTTCCTGTTTGCCAGATTACTGTTCTCTCTCCAGCCAATTGTAGACATGTGCTCCCTTAAGAGTGGCTGAAAGTTGTGGTCCACCCGCCTGCTGCCCTCAATCACACGTATTCCACACATCCAAAGTCACTGAATAGGCTGGTACTTTGTTTTTGTTGTTTTATTTCGGGGTTTGAACTTGCATAGGGATTAAGGATGACTGTAGGATGCCCAGTAATTGAACATAGGACATGCTATATACATAGAAACATAGAAAAGTGACAGCAGAAAAAGACTGAGTAGTCCATCGAGTCTGCCCCTTTTTATATATTTATTTATTTTTATATATATATATATATATATATATATATATATATTTACATTAACCTTGTTGTCTGACTATGGATTTATGTTTATCCCAAGCATGTTTGAAGCCATTTACTGTTGACTGTCTCACAACCTCTGTTGGTAGTTTATTCCAATCATCAACCACCCTTTCAGTAAAATAATACTTTCTAAGATTAGTTTTGAACTTCCCCCCAGTTAGTTTGAGGTCCCCGTGTTCTTGATTTTGGTTTCATATTGAAAAGATTGCCCTCCTGAACCTTATTCACCCCCTTGATGTATTTAAAGGTTTCAATCATGTCTCCCTCTCCCTTCTTTCCTCCAGACTGTACATATTAAGTTCCTGAAGTCGCTCTTGATATGTTTTATCCCCCAGACCTTTCACCATTTTTGTTACCCGTCTCTGAACTCGTTCTACTTTATCAATATCTTTTTGTAAGTGTGGTCTCCAGAACTGGACACAGTATTCTAAGTGAGGTCTCACTAAAGATCTATATAGAGGAATCAGAACCTCCTTCCTCCTGCTGGTGATCCCTCTACTGATACATCCCAGAATTCTATTTGCTTTTCCAACTGCCTGGTTACACTGTTTGCTCATTTTGCAATCATCTGAAATAAGCACCCCCAAATCTTTTTCTTCTGTAGTGCTGGCTAACACTGTGCCCCCAATGCTGTACTCTTTAAGCGGATTCTTTTTCCCCAGATGCATTATTTTACATTTAGAAATATTGAACTGCAGTCTCCACTGCTTTGACCAATCTTCCAGCAATGCCAAATCATGTTCCATGTTACAGACACCTCCAGGGATATCAACCCTATTACACACCTTTGTATCATCGGCAAAGAGACATACCTTGCCCAACAAACCTTTAGTTATATCACTTACATATAGGTATATACACTTCTTCACCTCCAGCATACTACTTGCTGACAGTTACACTTCTCCTGTACTTCCCTCCAGTACACTACTTGCTGATCATTATACCTGTCCTCCTGGTCCGCAGGGAAATTTATCTGACCTTCTACAATACTTCTTCCCCACAACTAGCACATGGTGAGGCCTGCTGCAGCTGCTGGTAAGGCCTCAGAACTACCCTTTGTGGGTAAGAGCTGTAGGTTTCTCTGACTGAAACCAGACAGCCTCTCTTGTGTAGCAAAGTACGTTGGTGCTAGCTGGGCCTTTTGATGAACTACTACTCCCAGCCTATCCGGTCTGTCCTGCGGTCTAATGGCTCTCCTTCCCCTTGGTTGGTTCCTCTTGGCTTCCACAGACTGCTCTCTCTCTCCCAGACTGTCCCAGTCATCTCCTCCAACTCCCAGGAGCCGCCACTTACTTATTGGTGGATTCCTTTAAAGAGTCTCCTTCCATGTAGACCTCAGCTGCTTTACTGCTTCTCCTGTGGCACTCCAGGAGCTGACTCCCACTCCTGGCTGCACCCAAGCCCCAGGCCTCAGGTTCACCGCCCCCAGAAGGAGTATCCCCTCCCGGGCAAGGCCTGCTCCGCAGTTCCTGACCACATCCTCACCCTTCCACCCGGACTCTCCTGACACCTGCTGGCAGATTGCTGTATTTAAGGAGGCCTGCCCCCTGCCAATCCAGCCGCTGGATTGGTCAGAGCTCCTTGTCATACATCAGGAAGTGACACCTCCTCCTCCATCACCCTTTCCAGAACTTTCCAAGCTCAAGGGGGAGGAATCTCCAAAGGGTGTTCCTTCCCTCTATCTCCTGCCCCTCCCTAAGTTACTCCCCTAGCCCAGGTGAAAACATGTAGGCCTGCACCTACAGTCAGGCCTGACTAGATTCTTCCTCTCCTATCAAAAATCAACAAAAGTAAAGCACCCATACTATGGGGGCGCTACACAATATTTTGCTCTTGTCACTCCTGCTGCCATCCATATCTCTGCTACCACTCGTTACCAGCCTTTGGCTTTTTTCTCAACTGTGCTTCTGTTTAATTCCAACCCACAAACCAGTTCTTACCGACCTTTGGCTCGTTTGCTGACTGCACTTCTGCTTTGCTATATCTGCTACTGGACCCCAGCTTGCTCACCCCCTGGTGGAGAGATCCCGAGGACCGCGACCTGGTACTGACAAGCAGCAAAATCCATCTCCATCATCAGGAGCTCTGGTGAACATAGGTTAGTGCTTAGATGCTGCACCTCGGGAGAGCCCGTGTCATCTGCCAGGGTGACACATTTGTTTACTTATCCGGCTGGTCAGTGGGAGACTTTCTACTGCTATTAGTACAGGCCTCCAAGCCCCACCCCTGACTGTGACAGACAGCTTCTTTCCCAGTGTGTTCCGAACCAAAGCTCGTCCCTGTGCCTTTAAGGCAGAGTGAGCTCCCACCAGGCGAACCTGCCATTAATTTATCCACTTCTATATGTGCTCCAACTTGGAGACTCTCAAATATAGAATTAGGCCCGCGGTATATAGAGGAGAATTAACGAAGCACTGCGGCTCCACGTA
This sequence comes from Glandirana rugosa, assembly GCA_018402905.1. Lineage (NCBI taxonomy): Eukaryota > Metazoa > Chordata > Amphibia > Anura > Ranidae > Glandirana > Glandirana rugosa. The sequence continues at coordinate 544,608 of BLSH010167336.1, read as the reverse complement.
TATTGGTAAATGTATGCAACTCTCTGTTTTTAATGTGAATTGTTAGACAGGGTCAATTTGGCTTTTTCGCAGGCTGGCTGGTAAGTGTGCTGGGAATTTTTTTTTTTAGAAACACAGACATGAGCTTGGGTCAATATCAATATGGCCATACTGGGTCAATGATGTCACACGCATCCTAGCACCTTAATGTATGTGCAACTTTGGAGTGGGGAATCCCCTGTCCGCAGCTGATTGGCCCAGAACCGGGCAGCTTCTTTCCTGGATCAGACCAAATCCAAGCTCATCCCTTGTATGGAATGATTCCCTCTAGGCTACAGGAAGTGTGCCATTGATTGGTAAGCATAGTGAACAGTGAGTCTTCCTAATGCTTATGCTTATGAGTTGCAAAGGAAGTTCTGTTTGCCAGATGCTGTGATTGTAGGTCTGAACGGGGAGCATATAACTATATATAGTACTATATTATATATATATATATATATATATATATATATATATATATAATATAAC
>BLSH010167336.1:527424-544091 GCA_018402905.1 Glandirana rugosa | reverse complement strand
GCAGCTTCTTTCCTGGATCAGACCAAATCCAAGCTCATCCCTTGTATGGAATGATTCCCTCTAGGCTACATGAAGTGTGTCATTGATTGGTAAGCATAGTGAACAGTGAGTCTTCCTAATGCTTATGAGTTGCAAAGGAAGTTTCTGTTTGCCAGATGCTGTGATTGTAGGTCTGAACGGGGAGCATATAACTATATATAGTACTATATATATATAATGCCCAGCTTGCACCACAGAAGGCAAGTCACGGTCTAATCAATGTTTAGATGATGAGGAATCCCCACTCAGGGCAACCAGCCCTATGTATCCTATCAATACTGGTCTGGGGGCAAATGCTCTACTGCCTCAACCCATTCCTTATGTACTCTGTGCCTCTTCTTCAGTTGCCCTTCTTTTTCATCTGATGTACAAATTTCTATAAAAATGTATTGTTTAAAGAAGAATTCCAGGTATGACATTTTTTAGGCACAGTACCGTAGTTGGACCACTGTAACTATGGTCCAACTAAGGAGCTGCTGATTTATTTGACGAATTTCCACACTGTCGGGTGCATACACACAATCCTGCTCGTTACCCCAATGACCAGTCTAGGGGATGAGTTTTGATGCTTTATTATAGAACTTGGATAGGAGAAGGGAACGGATGGGATACTCCAAGTGAGGACAACTTCTCCCTAGCTCTATATAGCAGACTGTCAGTGGCACTACATAGCAAACTGATCCCAGTCACAAGTAGCAAACTGATCCCAGTGAAACAAGTCCCTTTTTAAGCAGAGAAGGATAAGCCGGACTTTGGTTCTTCAAGACACTCACCAGTGTCTCCTTTCTAGCTCACACACCCAGTTAGCTGACTATGAGGAGCAGAAGTGGGATTCTAGCAACTTAGTCTCAGGGAACCCTTTTTGGGGTCTGTACTCACACCATATCCCAGGACAGCAGGCAGCTCTCTTCCAAATTCCAAGCAACACTTTGCCACTGTGATAACAGACAGGATCCAAGGACATCCACCCTCTGTCAGCTTGCAGAGGAACTCTGGGCTGCAACTCCAACTAGGCCTCGACCAGGCCTAGCATCCGACAGCCTCCTGGATAGCCCTCAGGTCTAGGAGCCAGGAGCTGAATACACACCTCCACCCCTGAGGTCTGGGAGGGCAAGAACTCCTGACCTTGAGCCCATGTGCTCCCTTTTTATAAGGATACAGTCACACAAAATGCAGTGGGGCACCTCCCCTGGTAATTGGTCAGAACTACATCCACATACACCTGCTGCCACTGGCTGGGTTTTCCTCCCACTGTCCAATAGGAACCCATACTACTGGACAGTGTAAAATTTCCGGACCACACGAATCAGCACCAGAGCACACTAAGCAGACCTTACTCAAATCAAGGCTCTCTGATAAGCAGACAGCATCTAAATTTATTTATCTAAATCTGCTCTCCTGTTAAGCAGAGAAAGCCAAAACTATATACACTCACTAACACCCAAACTAGGAGGGCGTTACACATGCATATACCATACCTGTGGGATCCCTTTACTACGTCAGGGGGGCTGGATGCGACCCTTTGCTTGCCTTTATCCAGCCCTTGGGGGACTCTTCATCCCACTGGATTAGTCTGCCCACTGACACCAACAATGAGGCATAATTCCTTCCACTGACATCAACAATGGGGCACTATTCCTCCTACTGACACCAAAGGTGGGGCACTATTCCTTCCCCTAATACCAAAGATGGGACATTGTTTATTCCCAGTGATGCAGGGAAAATTTCTATTGCTGCTCGCCACACCCCGGCCCCCCTAAAGGACAGTAAACTGGCCCTTTGTTTAGAAAGTTTGGCGACCCCTACTTGCATTCATTGAGAAAATGCAGATCATTCTCTGAATGGCTCCTATACCCAGCGGCTGGCCTCTTGTGTTCAGAATGCACCAGGGCAGCCACTTGGCACGGGCCCAAAAGCAAGTGGAGATCACTGGAGTAGCAGTATCTACTACAGTGATTTCCAGCTTCTAGAGGGATCTCACAGTTATGGTATATGCATAGTTACAATGGTCCAAGATGGACCACGGTAACTATATAAAAAAAATACCAAAGCTGTAATTCCTCTTAAAAAAATACTAGGTAGTGATCCAGAATCTGTGCCATGCCAATGACTTGTGAAGTAGCATGATTCACACAATCTATAAATTGTAAAATCATATGAAGCCCCTTGGTGTCTTGCTGATTGACAACCATTGAAATGTTCAATCAAATCAAGCTGGACTAATGTAATTATGTAAAAAGCCCCATACCTGGAATTCATAACTATCCAAAGTGTTCTTCTCTATCAAACCTTTCATCCTGCCTTAACATTTTGTGAATAAGAAATGAATCACCACACTCCGGGCTGCACCAACGTTTCTTGTCTATTGCAAAACAGCAGGTGTCACCTTTACCATGATTCACACTGAGAAGTGCTTTTTCCAAGAGTCAGAAAAATATGACAAAGGGAATCCCTGCTGCTACCAAAAATAAAATAAAAGCTGCTGCAGTCCGGAGTGCAGTGAGCCATTACTTTTTCTTACTGATTTGCAGGGGTGCAATGAGCCAGATCAGAACCGGAGGATTTTTTAGTGGAGATTTTGTGATAAGCCACTCACTTTGAGTGAGTGAGTGAGTATATTGATCGTCTGGTGGAAAATGACGGTACTTGAAAAGCAAGCATTAAGGAAAAGTAGTGCTAAAAAAAGTACTTGGTTTAAAGTGTATGTACAGTATAGGCACACGTATTTTTTAGCTTTGAGTAGAGTAGGGAAAGGTTAAAGCCTGACAATTTATTTTTTGGCTGGAATGCCATATGATATTGTTATCATCCACTGAGTCAGTCCCGACCATTTTTGAAATGGGGTGTGGACCAGTCAAGTGGTTGAATGAGTTGCAGTGCATGGTGGTTAATTGTGTGTGGGGTGATCGGCACCATTTAGGACAGTTTTGACAACGTTGTCATATTTTAATATGTTGCAACAATGTTTTGATCATATTTTAATCTGGAATTAATAAAATTACATTTTTTAAGGCATGTTTTGATCATATTTTAATCTGGAATTAATAAAATTACATTTTTTAAGGCATAAGAGGTCCTATCAACAGTGTCTTTGTGATCTTCAAACATCCTTTTTTTCTATGTATGCTCCACTGGAAAATCTCCACCTTTTTAACATATAAGGTGTAGCAATAAAATAGGGGCAGTTATAGCCTTTATTTAGACAGCCTCCCCTCTGTGTATACTGGCCTGAACGGGTGTTTTTTACTTCCCATTGATAGCCATAATAATGTCACACCTAGGAGGAACAGCAGCGGAGGGGGCATGGCGGAGCTTCCCAACTCCTTTCTCAAGACTTTTTTATGACATTCTATGACATGTTTGGTCCTTTGCAATATTTTTATTTAGTTTTAATTTCTTATTTAACAATTTTTGAATATGTACCACATATTGCAGTAGAATCTGGTTGGTTCTTACCTATCTGGTGCCAGCTATTAGTTTTATACTCTTTGCATCCCTGCATGGCCAACGAAGACCTTTCAAGGATGGGTTTGCCATGGCAAGCTGAGACCAGGTTCCCCAGCCCCTTTTGGACCACTAAGACATTAAAACAGTTTGCCCCTTTCACATTTTCTCTTTGTAATAGTGCCGTGCATTCTTCATTATCTCAGTTAAACATAATTACTATTCATGTCCCCGTTTGATGCTTCTTCACTTTGCTCTGTTGGTCCCTTGTAGATTTTCAGATGTTGCTAATTTGACAGCAATTACCGTACACATAGGAGCTGCTGTAGAGAGCACAGCGCTCTGATTGTCACCGCCACTCATCAGTGGTACCGATTACTATATCCTTAGAAGAGAAGCAGTACATGTAGGGAATTTTGTTGAGGTCTTTCGTACAAAGACATACAAGATGATGCAGGTAAAAGTGCGCCCACATATTTACGTAAAATTGGAAAAAAAGACACCTGTTCATTGAATTTAAAACATTTAATGTGCCTTTATTTTGTTCTACTCTCCTCTCTCCATCGACATGCTAATAACATTTTAAAATAAAACCTTTCCATTTTCATTATACACCTTATTTTAGATACCAGTGATGTCATCACCTGGTCTCTGTGCTTCTCTATGCTCTGCTGGTGGGAGGGGCTGGCGACTGCTCTGTTGGAGCAATCACAAATACTTAAGTGTTACTAAACCCACAATAGTATAATCAGTCTGTATATGCAGTAAAGCATGCTTGTTATACTCACTGTGGAACCTAAGGGGTTATTCTTCTGCATTGTGTAAAAAGGCTGTTTGATCCTGTCTCCTCTGATCCTCCCCTTCTTCCACTGGCCCCAATATATTTCCTTATAGTACAGAGCTAGGAGACAAGCTGCACATACCCAGTTTGATGTGTATTGCTAGAGAGCTTTTTTTTCTTGGGAGTGTGCATGTGGTCAGCACAGGGCCAATCAGCATTGTTCAGACAGAGGGTCAGGGGTCCTGTATCCTAATAGGACAGTCGGTGCAGTATGAAAACTCCTCTTACAAGCTTTAACCAGACACTAATAGAAGTCACAAAACTGCTATATGCTGCTGATGAGAAAATGTATTTAGTAGTTTATATTTACTAAAATAATGGCATTTCCATGTTCTGTGTACTGTGGGAGACCAAATATAGTGACTGCAGGCTCCTGAGTTTAGTAACATTTTAGAAGCTTCTAGACTTGGGCAGCATGTGACTTCTTCCCATGACACAGTGCTCAGGCCTGAGTGGCTAATCACCAGGCCCTAACACTGCCATGTAAGATGGAGAATGACATCTTCAGCTCTGTGTAAGCTCTGACACCATCCAACACAGATCTTAGGCAGGGTTATGACCTACTGGACAAAGTGATTATAAACCTTAGACAAAAATCAAACTACTATTGTTGTTGTTCAATCATTTAGTCATGTCCAAATCTTCGTGACCTCATGGACCATAGCGCGCCAGGCTTTTCTGTCCTCCGCTGACTCCCGGAGCTTAACTTCATGTTCATTTTTTCGATGATGCTATCTATCCATCTTGTTTTCTGTCGTCCTCTTCTAATTTTTCCTTTCATTCCAAACTACTGTAGCACCCTCCTAAAATAGGAGGCTCCAGTAAATCATTTTTTTTTTTTGGCTCCTCTGTAATCATTGGAGCGGTGTGTGATTGTTTTTGGCTGTTCTGGGTCTGCAGGCTCAACTACTTCTTCCTGCCCTCTAGTGGATTCTAGAACATAGTGGGTTGGAAGAGGCAAACCCTTGACCTAAATATTTATGTGGTCTCAGGCAATCCCTGGGGGAAATGCTCAGTAGGTGGTGGAGGAGGGCATAAATAGTTTGGGCCCTGGGGCAGCAGGGTTCTTGTTCAGGAGAAGAAGATCCCAGCATGAGGGGCTGTTGCCCTTCTGGGCAGCTTGACTGAAGTCTGCAGGATGTCATTGTGGCCCAAGCTTAGTGATAGCTGAGGGCCAATTTGCTGGATTGTTGGAGCCAAATCAAGGGGTCTTACTGATGATCTGGCCTGGAAATTTACAGAAGAAGTGTCTGGCCAATATTGGACGTGGGCATCAAGTATATATCCTAGTGACTGTGTGCTGCTTTAACCCACTTGAGTATCTGTTCCAGTGCTACTGAATTGAGACTTTCCCTTTGCTTGGAGTCCCAAGGTTGCTGTTCAGCTATTGTTTGCCAAGAGGGGAGCTATCTTGAAGAGAGTAGACAGGGCAAAGACAATGTCCTCTGGTTACTTGTGCACTAAATTCAGAGTATCCCAAAGCTGACCCAGCACCCTACCAAGGTTCAACAAGCTTTAGGCCTCATACACACGGGTGTTTTTTGATGCCACGTTTTTGGGCGTTTTTTGCAGCTCTCCATGTTATTCAATGGCCCTCTAAAAACGCTGGCGTTTTTGAGCAGTAGAGGGCTTCGGCGTTAGTGAGCTGTTTCTAGAATGTGGGACCAGTGCGTTCTGAGGCTGTAGCGTTTTGGTGTTTTTTGACGCCAATCGGCAAAACGCTCACTAACCGCCGTACCGGCGTTAACCGGCGTTTTTTGACGCCAACGTTTTTAGGTTGAAAAATAGCATAGGACTGATTTTTTTTTAAAAAAACGCCTATTGACACCAACGCCGATGCAAACCGCCAAAAAAAATGCTGATTTTTACAAAACGTCGGACTCAACGTTTTGCTTATTTTTTTTCAGACGCCCGTGTGTATGAGGCCTTAAAGCATAAAAGACATTCCCTGCCTAGCCAATGAGCTTTGAGACAGTCTGAGTTGTTTTGTGCCTGGCTGCTTGTACACCCAGATGGGAAGAGAACCTGGGGCAAATCAATGGGCTCTGGTAGTGGTCTACACAACATTACCATAATGATAACTACGATAAAATCAACATCAATCTTGCACTATCACAGCAATAATAAAACCATAACACTATCATGATAAAGATTTAATGCACCAAAGTAAATCTACCTTGTAATAAACAGTGAAGACAACTTTGGAGCCAGCCCATAATTACTGTTGCCAAAATCCTCTAGAGAAATATCTGCTTGCTAAGAAAGTTTAGTTAATTTTGGCCCGTTAGAGCCATTTATTTGTGCCAAATTCCCATTCGGAAACTTCTGCACCCATGGCAGCTGATTGGGTTAATTGCAGCCCATTAGAGCCATTTATTGGCGCCAAAATCCCAGTCTAAAATGTTCTCACCAAGAGCAGCTGATTGAGTTGGTTATGCCCAATTACAGGAGAAGCGGGCACTGCAGTGGGTGCTGTTAGGTATGGGTTACATATTGCAGCTGATAATGGCACAGACAGAGCAATGTGTTGCTGCGCCTACGATAAGGGGTAATATAAATGCAGATGTAGATGGGTGGGTTAATACATTTCCGGCAGTCTGTAGATAGGAAGGGATTGAGCATAGCTGATGCTGCACTATTTATCGGTACAAGGTTATGGAAATTTCCCCAGATATACGGAGGATGCAGCCATTTGATTTGCATGCAGCATCACCGTGTTTGTTTTGGTAAAGATGTATCGCATTTTGCTCCCAGCTTCCTGCCATGCTGAGATTATACACTTCAATATTAACCCTGATGCCTCATACACTACAAATGTAACCCTAAGATCTCATTCATTCCAACATTAACCTTGATGCCTCATACACTCCAACGTCAACCCTGATGCCTCATGGACTCCAACATCAACCCTAATATCTCATTCACTCCAACATTAACCTTGACGTCTCATACACTACAGCATTAACTCTAATGCCTCATACACTTCAACATCAAACTTGATGCCTTATACACTCTAACAGTAATACTGAAGACTCATATACTTCAACATTTACCTTGATGTCTCATACACTCTAATATCAACCCAGATGCCTCACAAAATCCAACATCAACCCAGACGCCTCACAAAATCCAACATTAACCAAGATGCCTCATATACTCCAATATCAACCCCAGTGTCTCGTACACTCAGGGCTGGTGCAAGGATTTTTGACACCCTAGGCGAAACCTAATTTTGACGCCCCCTTGGCTCCACCTCTGACTCCACCCCCTTTCCCTGCCCAGCCTGATCAGCGCCAATAAAATGCAGCTCGATCAGCACCAATCAAATGCAGCCTCACTAGCGCCCATGAAATACAGCTTCACCAGCGCCAATCAATACAGCCTCACCTGTGCCCATCAAATACAGCTTCACCTGTGCCCATCAAATACAGCTTCACTGGTGCCCATCAAATACAGCTTCACCTGTGCCCATCAAATACAGCCTCACGGGGGTTGGGGGTGTGGGGGTTGGGGGGGTGGGGATTATTTGGTAGATCAGTCCCTATTTCTATATACATTTGCAAATGGCACGTGATAATACAATCCCATTATCTCAGTCAGACTGTGTCAGTTTTTATATGAACCAATGCAGAGCAGCCAGTGACAGATCAACAGTGACCAGGCACCCCTAGGCGGCAGTGCGCCCTAGGCGGCCACCTACTTCGCCTAGTGGTAGAGCCGGCCCTGCATACACTCCAATATCAACCCTGATGTTCTCATACACTGCAATATCAACCCTTTTTTTTCATATACTCCAATATCAACCCTGATGTCTCATACACTTCAATATCATCCCTGATGCCTCATACACTTCAATATCATCCCTGATGCCTCATACACTTCAATATCATCCCTGATGCCTCATACACTGCAATATCAGCCCTGATGTCTTATACACTCCAATGTCAATCCTGATGTCTTATACACCCCAATATCAACCCTAATGCCTCATATACTCCAACACCATCAATCCTGGTGCCTCAAACAGTCCAACATCAATCCTGATGCCTCATACAGTATACTCCAATATTAACCCTGGTGCCTCATATACTGCAACATCAACCCTGATGTCTCTTACACTCCAATATCAACCATGTTGCCCCATACACTCCAATATCAACCCTGATGCCTCATACACTCCATTATCAACCCTGATGCCTCATACACTCCAATATCAACCTTGATGTCTCATACGCTCCAATATCAACCCTGATGTCTTATACACTCCAATATCAACCATGTTGTCCCATACACTCCAATATCAACCCTGATGCCTCATACAGTATACTCCAATATCAACCTTGATGTCTCATACGCTCCAATATCAACCCTGATGCCTTATACACTCCAATATCAACCCTGATGTCTCATACATTCCAATATCAACCCTGATGCCTCATACACTCCATTATCAACCCTGATGCCTCATACACTCCAATATCAACCTTGATGTCTCATACGCTCCAATATCAACCCTGATGTCTCATATGTTCCAATATCAACCCTGATGTCTTATACACTCCAATATCAACCCTGATGTCTTATACACTCCAATATCAACCCTAATGCCTCATACACTCCAACACCATCAATCCTGGTGCCTCAAACAGTCCAACATCAATCCTGATGCCTCATACAGTATACTCCAATATTAACCCTGGTGCCTCATATACTGCAACATCAACCCTGATACCTCGCACTTAAATATCAACCCTGATGCCTCATACAGTACACTCCAACATTAACCCTGGTGCCTCATACACCACATCATCAACCCTGACGCCTCATACACTCCAACATCAATATTGATGCCTCATACACTGCAACATCAATGCTAATGCCTCATATACTCCAGCATCAATTCTGATGCCTCATATAGTCTAACATCAATGCTGATGCCTTTTGCACTCCAACATCAGCCCTGATGCCTCACACTTCAATATCAACCCCGATGTCTCATACAGAATACCCCAGCATTAACCCTGGTGCCTCATATACTGCAACATCAACACTGACACCTTATACCCTTCAAAATGAAAACTGATGCATCCTGTACTTCAACGTGAACCCTGAGCCTCATACACCACATCAACAACCTGATACCTCATACACTCCAACATCAACACTAATGCCTAATACACTCCAACATCAACACTAATGTCTTATACACTCTAACATCAACACTAATGTCTCATACATTCCAACATTAACCCTGATGCCTCATAAACAATATTAATCCTGATGCCTCACACACTCCAGCGTTAACCTGGATACCTAGTACACTCCAACAGTAGCCCTCATGCCTCATACACTACAACATAAACCCTGACATCTTGCACATTCCAACTTTATTCCTGATGATTCGTACACTCCAACATCAATCCTGATGCCTCATACACTCCAATATTAACCCTGGTGCCTACTACACTCCAGCCTTAACCCTGATGCCTCATATGGTACAACTTGAACCTTGATGCCTAATACACTTATTCTGACTCCAACTTTTGTAATAGTGACTTATCCCTTGCTGAGACCTCTATGCCTGGCCTGTATAAGCAGATATAATCACCGCGGACAGTCTTTATCAGATAGCTTGAACTCACCAAGCACCGATTCTTCCATAAGCGTATATTTATTGAAAATAACAGGTACAGCATACAACAAATATGGCAGATGGTTGAAAGATGGTATCTGCAGGTCAAAACATGGTAATGTGTCCTAGGATGCAAGCAGATTGTGTGAAGCCTAGATATATACGCGGCCATCTTCTTCCTCATGAGACAGCGAGAGCACACAGGAAGCGGAAGTTACATCACAGAGTGACCAAGGAAAAGGAAATTACCTCAGAAGATGGGAGGGAGCACACTTAGAAAACAGAATAGGATAATGTAATATCCAAAACAAATACAAGATGGCAGTGTAATAACCAACTATACAAACATTACTATAACTATGCATAGCATATGTTTACATGATAAGTACATGTAACAGCACACTCCCTGTCTGGTATTGTAAATACCACTAAGTTATATCATAATGGTAGTTTTGCAATGCAAATAATCGATGGTGCAATTTGCAGTTGTCTTGAAGACCTGAAAGACAAAAAATAACATGCATGCATATGCAACAACAACTAAAGAAGGCATCAAGAAGTGTTACTTAAAGTTCAAAGCACATTCTTCTTGTGGTAGAAACTGAATCCAACAGACCCAGGTAAGCAAGTTCAGTCTCCAAAAGGCAAGAGTAAAACAAGTTCTGTGAAGGGTCTGAGGAAGGTCTTTACAGTTCCTTGTCTGGTAACCTTAACCTCTACCTTGCGCACCATACCATCATCACAAGGAATGGTCTTTACAATGAGTCCCATGGGCCATTCAATTCTCTCGGGTTGCTGGTCTTTGAGCAGAACAAGGTCTCCAATTTGGAGGTTAGGTTTCAGATCAGTGGCAAAGGTCTTGACTGCAGGACGAATCTCTGGATCGTTGTCTGGATCTAGAAGACTAAAGACCTCAGGTGCAATTCCTTCGGAATGATCCAGAAGTAATTCAGGTCCTGTTAACCAAGAAGAATTTGCAAAGACACTTGCAGACATTGGTCTGGTAGCATGATCTGCTCCGATGGAACATGATGTCGTTGTTCAGGCCTTGAGGATTTTCTGATTCTTTCTACACGGTTGCTGACATAGACATAAAAGTGTTTTGTCCGATTGTATATGTAGCCCAAAACAACCTTGCTGTACGTGTAGAATTTGATGTCATCTATTTGAATGTCTAGCTCACGCAGTATAAAATCTGCAATTTCTACGGCTAGTACAGTCCCACAAAGTTCAAGCCTGGGAATTGTGTGCTCAGGCTTAGGTGCTAACTTAGCTTTGCCAAACAGAAACCCTACATGGGTTTGATTGTGAGAGTCTCTTACATTGAGGTAGGCAACAGCTGCTATGGTCTCAGTGGATGCATCTGAGAAGATGTAAACTTCTTTTCTCTGACTTGCAGAAAGGGAAGCTGAAGTGTAGCAGTGTGGTATATCAATTCCATCTAAGGCATGCAGAGATTGTTTCCAAGACTTCCACTTTGAATATTTGTCTGTTGGTAGCGGAGCATCCCAATCTTGAATAGTCTCTGATAGCTGTCTTAATAAGGATTTACCTTGTATGCTGATGGGAGCCAAAAATCCTAGTGGATCGTATAGACTGTTCACCACCGACAGAACACCACGTTTGGTGAATGGCTTGTCTGCAGAGCTGACTTGAAAGCCAAAAGTGCCCTTAAATAAGTTCCACCTTAAGCCCAGACTTCTCTGAACAGGAGGCAAGTCCATTCCCAGATTTAAATCTTAAAATCCTGTGGCATGATCACCAGGCTGAAAGGCTTTCATCACAGCAGCACTGTTTGAAGCAATCTTATGAAGTCTGAGGTTGGCCTCAGAAAGCATTCCTTAAGTCCTTTGGAGAAGGTCTATGGCTTCTTCATCTGTGGGTAAGGATTTGAGTCCATCATCCATGTAGAAGTCTCTCTCAGCATCTGCACCTTACTCTTTTTCGCCATCAAGAGCAATCCTTCGTAGACCATATGTTGCAACAACAGGTAAGGGACTGTTTCCGAAGACATGTACTTTCATGTGGTATTCAGTCATTTCATGGTTTATGTTGTTGTCACGGTGCCACAGAAATCTTAGGACGTTTCTATGGTATTCTCTTACTACAAAGCAATGGAACATTTGTTCAATGTCAGCAGTTATGGCAACTGGCTCTCTTCTGAACCTCATAAGTACTACTACAAGGTTGTTGGTTATGTTAGGACCAGTAAGAAGAACATAATTCAGGGATACACCTTGATGCTTGGCACTGGAATCAAACACTACCCTGATTTGCTTTGGCTTACGTGGGTGATACACTCCAAAGAAAGGCAGATGCCAGCATGTTCAAGAAGAGGTGGAGCTTGCTCAGCGTGATCATTGTCAAAGATCCTTTTCATAAATGCAATGAAATGTTCCTTCATTTCAGGCCTGCTCTTTAGTGTTCGCTGAAGTGAGTTGAATCTGGATAAAGCTTGTTCACGATTATTTGGAAGTCTGACTCTTGTAGCACGAAGAGGTAATGGTGCAACACAGCTGTTAGATTCATCTTTGTAGGGTTCACTGTCCATTATTGCAATGAACTCTCTATCTTCAACTGACAAGGCTATTCTGTTGTCATCACGTGTAGAACAAACACTGTGTTACCTAAGTTGTCATTGTAGGGGATGGCAGTAACATCAGATACCTGGATGATGCCAAGAGGCTTCTCTTTTACTTCATAATGACGAGGGCATGGCCTAAAGTGAGATATATCGCCCACTATTACCCAACCGAGATCAAGTCTTTGTGCGTATGGAGCTTTGTCAGATCCATTGCACTGCTGGCGCACTTTATGTATTCTAAGAATGTTTCTTTCCAGCAAAACTAAGATTTCAGCATCCATGTCCATTGAAGGAATATCAGTAACCAGGTGCGTTAAGTGGGGATGGTGATATGCAGCTTCTGTAATAGGAATTTCTTGCCTGTTGTCTGGTATTTGGTCACACTCAACTAATGTTGGCAAGAGTATGCCCTTCTTTGCCTTGATATGGGAGACCATGAACCCATCGGCCCTTCTGTTGAGAGTATATGGTGTTGCATGTCCCTTTATGCCAAAGATCTCAAAGAATTTAGGCTTGACCAGGGATCTGTTGCTCTGCTCATCTATTATGGCATACATCCTGGTAGCTTTCTCAGGTTCATCCTTTGGATATATTTTGACTAGATATACCTTGGCACAGCATTTGTGGCTTGATCATTCTCCACAGACGTCAGTACATGAAGAAGTGATGTTTGTAGTGGCTGAAGCATGGCCTTGTTGCTCCCCGCCATGATATGATGCAGGGTTCAATGTAGATGGCTGCTGTGGATTGTCTGGAAGTGGAGCAGGATGCATAGCTGTAACGTGTTTGTCACTACTGCATTCTGTGCACCTGATGGCAACTTTACAGTTTTTAGCAAAATTGTGATAGTAAGCACAGCACCTATAGCATATTCCAAGTTTCTGGCGAATCTGCCTGCGCTCTTGGATAGTCTTTGCCCTAAGTCCACGACATTTCTTTAGAGAGTGAGGTTTTTTGTGAATAGGGCACTGACGATTTGGATCTTTATCTCTATCACCCGAATCACTCTGGTGAGCAGGAGAGGATATGGGAGGTAAGATATCTGTCTTTTTAGCAGATACTGCTCTATATAAGTCTCTATGTTTAGCTGCTTTGTTATCAAACCTTGATGAGGATGATGATGATGCAGGCAAGCTAGACTTGCTGAAGCTGAAGCTGGGATCATTCCTCGTCAAGGCTTGTACACCGATGAACCTGCAAACATATGAGAAAGGAACTTTCTCGCTTTTTTTTTTTCTGCACTTTTATCTTTGATGTTTATTTATGGGATTTGATAGATTTGCCTATGATGTTCAGCTGCTTGTGTGTGACAACTGTGAGTTGTGCTGATTGATTTTTATTGTCTCACCATAGATGTGTGACTTCCAGGGGTCACCCTTCCTTTCTTGAACCTTACAGGAGCCAGGAAGGGCTCCATCCACTGTCAGCACTCTAGTAGCAGCTATGGATACACTGTCTACATACCCCCTCCCTATCGAACACACGCACTATTCCCAGCTCCCAGCCTGTGACTGGACAGTAAAAGGAGAAGCAGGACAGCAATGAGCTCATCTTTGCTCTCTCCTCCTATCAGTGTGCTCCTTGTCAGCACATGAACTGATTGGCTGCTTGTACTGATTCTTCTTTTCACATTCCAACCCTGCTGTAAGGGAAATGGAAGAGTCTGATACCAGGTCATATTCAGGTATTTACATTGCATGCATTTAACCACTTGCCGACCACCAACCTCAGGTTGACGGCGACAAGATGGCTCTGCTAGGCAAATCGCTGTCATATGACGGCGGCTGCCAGATCGTGCACTGTGAGCTCACTGTGTCCGGGGGGGCCAGGGAGTGGGTAGGGCGGACTCGATCTCTGCCGGCTACCCGCGATGCCCCCCCCCCCCCGGAGTGAAAGAACGGAGATCCGTGCATGCAAACACGGATCTCCGTTCTGTGAGAGGGGGAAGGGCTGTGATCACAGCCTTCCTCTATATGGAAGCCTTGATCACTCCCCTTCCCCTGCCAGTCGAACACTAATACAGTTAGAATACGCCCAGGGAACACAGTTAACCCTTAGAGGGCCCCCCCCCAGGTTAACCCATTCACTGCCAATGGCATTTACACAGTAATCAGTGCATTTTTATAGCACTGATCGCTGTATAAATGCCAATGGTCCCAAAAAAAGTGTCAAAAGGGTCCGACATGTCCGCCACAATATCGCAGTACCGCTAAAAATCGCAGATCGCCGCCATTACTAGTAAAAAATAAAAAAATAAAAACCCCAGAAATTAATTCTCATCATCTGTAAATGCGGCAACTTTTGCACAAACCAATCAATAAATACCGATTGCGATTTTTTTAATCACAGATATGAGGAAGAATATAAATCGGTCAAAACCATTGAAAAAAAAATGTTTTTTTATATATTTTTTTTGGATTTGTATTTTAGCAAAAAGTAAGAAATTTGTTTTTTTTTCTGCAAAATTGTCGCTCTTCTTTTGTTTATAGCGGCGATCAGAAATGACGCAGAGGTGATCAAATACCACCAAAAGAAAGCTCTATTTGTGGGAAAAAAAGGACGGAAATTTTGTTTGGGTACAACGTTGCACGACCGTACAATTGTCAGTTAAAGCGACGCAGTGCCGAATCGCAAAAAGTGCTCTGGTCCTAAAGTGTGAAATCCTTCCGGGGCTGAAGTGGTTAAGGAATTTACACTGCATGCATATAAAGGTGTTGTAAAGCCTCACGGTTTTTCACCTTAATGCATTCTATGCATTAAGGTGAAAAACCTTTCCTTTTCAGCAGTCCTACAGACCCCCCCCCCGTTTAGGGTTGCCACATCATCCCTTTAAACCAGGACACATATGAATTACACAGGTTGTTCTGAGGCTAATTTAATGCAGATAAGGCACCAAGTAAGTTTAACTACCACCTTAATCAGCCACAGAACCTGTGTAATTCATATGTGTCCTGGATTAAAGGGATGATGTGGCAACCCTACCCCCGTTTACTTACGTGAGCCCGATTGTTCCCACGCCGGGGACCAGCCTAGCCGCTCAAGCCCCGGGCTCCGGTTCTCATTGGATAGATTGATAGCAGGGGAGCCATTGGCTCCCGCTGCTGTAAATCAAGTCCAGTGATGCAGGAGCCGGGGCGGGGCAGAGTCCTGCTGTCTTTGTCAAGGGATGCAGAAGCAGGACTCGGGAGCGCGCCCGCATGAATGACCCCAGGGAGAGCGCTTCGCTGACGGGGCGCTCGAGAAGAGGAGGAGCCCAGGAGCGCCGCTGGGGGACCCCAGAAGGGGAGGATCGGGGCCACTCTGTGCAAAACCGCTGCACGGAGGAAGGTAAGTATGACATGCTTGTTATTTTTTTTTTTTTAATTGAGCCCTTAGTATCACTTTAAGAAAAAATAAATGTGACCATGAATTAATGATTACAGATCTGCATTGATTTGTGTTTTTATATCTGCCTAGGGTTCAGCTATGTTATTTCTCTGATCGTCATCTATAACCATATCGGGTGTAATTTGCAATATGTTTGTTTAAAATCATGCAATTTTAAATAGCTGTTATGAAACTGATGTATTCATTTTGATTGATCTCCAGTCCTCTACTGCCATTAGCATTAAATGCACGTTGGGCATATCCGTGAGCTTTGACTAAATTATTGTTATTGCTGTTTTGTTTTAAAATGTACTAACCAACGGTGCTCTTGTCTTCCTTGAAAAATATGTGCTTTGTTCCATGATAATATGCAATTAAGTAATCCTTTTCCCACATGTCACTGACCCATACAGATTGTGTATAAAAAGTTCCTTCTGTTCTCGTGGCAACCAATCATGTAAAATTTTGTTTTGTCGTTATTGTTATTAAATCAGTTTCGAGTGCCTATACGGGTTGCACGTAAATTACGATTACCGTCATCTCCTGACCTCTAGTTAGTTTTACTTATGTAGTCAAAGTATTGTCGATAAATTTTAACGTACTAAAATTTGTTTGTATAACGTTTAATGTGGGCTATACCAATATCTACTGCTAGTCTCTTTATTGTATCGACTTGGGATCCGTCTATATTTTTGTGTTTAGTTACGTCTAGACATTAGTAATTAAGTACCAGTGTAAATAAAAAAGAATTTCACTATGAT
>BLSH010167336.1:514097-524778 GCA_018402905.1 Glandirana rugosa | reverse complement strand
CTTTATACGCTCGTAACACGTCACTACGTTCGGCTTGATCGTCAGTATGCGAGATACATCAGCCAGCATACGATTTTGGCCATTCGGTCGTACGGCCGTCGCACCACGTGTAAGGGGCTTTACACATTCATGGTTACCGATGGGAAGCTTCATCCTTCAGAACAGCATCCGCAGTCCACAGGCTGGCTTCCTCTAGTTCCTTCTACCAAATTGAAGGATTCTTTGTCCTAAATAACCCAAGTAGAACCCATGCATGTACTGTATGTAGACCTGTAGACTTCAGCACTCACTTAACCTTCGTAGGACAGAGCGGACACTAGGTATACCAACCTTCACTGCAAGAACACTCCCATCACACAACCTAAGAATGTCCAGTCAAATTTGGTTACAGAGATTAGAACTTTATATTTCAGAATTTAGCAATCATTCCAGTAAGAAATGGTACACAACTGTTATTTTCTCCAACACAAGTGGCAACACAGTCCTTTTTCGGTGGAAAGTATTATTTTCCTTCAAATATCCTGGTGCCCAATCAATTCAAATTTTATTCCCATTATTAGGGTGCATTTTTGATTTTTTTTTCTGTCTTTACCATCCCCATGGGTATTTCCTCCTGAAGTGGTATTTCTAGTTCATGGTGCACTGCAGTATAATTTTTCTTGCTCATTGTGATAGGGCATACCTAACCGCATACTCTACGGGTTGCACTGTCCTGATGGCTCCACTCACCTGTCCTTGTATAATCCAGGACTAGAGAGTCTAAGTGGCAGGCCTTTTGACAATACCCAAAAGGAAGGACCCACGCTTAAAGCAGTAGTAAACAGGAGCATTAAAAAAAATCCCCTGCAAGGCAATGGCATAATGTGCTAGTATGCATTGTATACTAGCACATTATGAAATACTTACCTTAAAACAAAGCACTCCAGTGCTGACATGGCTTCCATCTTGCCTCGGTCTTCCTTACAGGTTCATGAGCTCTAGCTGTTTGAGTGGGTGGGGCCACAATGACATCACTCCCGCGCATGCACGTGGGAGCCCTTGGCTGTGGCACAGAGCTCTGAAGGTCTGGCATGGTATGAGTGCACGTGTCGGTGACATCGTCGGCTGCATTCAGTGTGAATATCTCCTAAACAACGCAGAGTTTCAACTCTGCACATGCTCAGTTTTCGGTGAGTTTCTATCCTCAGCATTTCGTCCCTATCACATCTGAGCAGCCCATGTGACTATAGAGTCCCAGGTGTGGGCTTATACACAGAGGTAAATGACAGCCCACTCCCTCCATTCTCCTCCTCCATGCCCACTAGCCAGCTAAGCACAATGGGGTGGGATATTACATGTAGATTGATGGAGGCTTCACCTCCCTCATATTCTAAAACACAGACTGGAGGGGTGTGACACAGCCTGCCACACACACTATGTTATTGCCAAAAAATAATAAAGATTTCATTTCAGATATATATTTGTATGACAATGGCGTTTTACTCTGTATCCCAAGGGCTGTTTTTTTTTTTAATTTGTATTTTAATCATGTGACCAGCAGCAGAGGACTAGAATCTCCTCCTACTTATGTTTCCCTGTAGACAGGCTGGGAGAGAGCTGGGTCATGTGACAGCTGTATATTGATTAGGAAAAAGGTACTTAGATTTTTATTTTATTAAAATAATTACAGTGCCATCATCCATATACAGACATAGAAGGGACAATATCAGTTAAACAATGTGTGTTTAGCAGAGCTTTTTTTCCTAGAGAATAGGTGCTGGACCTGCCCCCTTCTGAGTCACTTCTTGTCTTCGCCCCCTACCCACCTCCGAGCACCGTCCCATGGTTCCACCCCCTACCCACCTCCCAGCACCACCTAATTTAGAGAATATAGAGCCAAGTATCATTATGTTGTGCCAAGTAACTTGTATGGAATTTGGTAATGATAACAAGAAAAGCAGTAAAATAGATCCCCCGCAGCCAGCAGCAATATACCCCTCCCAGCAACAATAGATTCCTCCAGCAACAATAAACCCCCCAACAACATAGGACCCCTGCAACAAAATATCACTCCAGCAGCAATAGACTTCAGGCAGCAAGAACAGATCTCCCAGCAGTCAGAAACAATAGACCCCTCCCTCAACAGTAGATGCCTTCCAGCGACAATTGACCCCCAGCAACATAAGCTCCCCAGAACAATAGATTCCCCAACAGCAACAACAGACCTCCCCAGCAACAATAGGCCACCACACAAAAATGGATCCCCTCCAGCAACAATAGATCCCCCAGCAGCCAGCATCAGTAGACCCTTCAGCACACTCCAGCACCCCTTGCCATTACATACATTCAGTGCTGGAGGTGCTGGAACTGCGATCCCCTGTGTTCCCGCTGAAAAAAAGCATTGGTGTTTTGTATCACTTTAAGGGGCCTAACACCCTGTGTCAGGGAACTCCTGTTAGCAATCTGCCTGGAATGCCTATTCCCCTGTGCAGGCACGTGTGCGATGCCACTGGCGCCAAAGAGGCTATTTAAACCGGACAGCACCAGTGCTGTCCATTCTACAGCATTCCAGAGTGCCTGATTTCCTGTTACTTGTTTCCTGTGACCCGTCTCGTCCTGACCTTGCTTGATCTCTGCTTGCACCAACCCCCGGCTTACCCACGACTACTCTTCTGCTTATCCCTTGTACTTCTGCTGCCAACCCGTTGACGACCCTGCTTGTACCTGACAACTCTTCTGCCTGCACACTCTGTACAGCATTGCTAGCCAGTTGCCGACCCAGCCTATATTACCACTCTACCTGCCCGCACGAGCTATAAAACGACATCGCACACTACCAGCAGTGAACCAGCCCAGCCCTCGTGCTACCCTCGCTCCAGAACTCCCTGTCTGCTCTACCAGGGGTTCCCGAACCAGGGCCATAAGAGTGGTTGCTCCCTGCATAAGACAGACTCCACCACCAGGTGCGTGATCAGGGCTGGTGCAAGGATTTTTGACACCCTAGGCGAAACCACATGTTGCCTCCCCCCCTTGGCCCCACCCCTGACTCCACCCCCTTTTCCCTGCCTACGCCAATTAAATGCAGCCTCACCAGAGCCCATCAAATACAGCTTCCCCAGCGCCAGTCAATACCTCCTTACCTGTGCCCAACAAATACAGCTTCACCAGCGCCAATCAATACAGCCTCACCTGTACCCATCAAATATAGTTTCACCAGCGCCAATCAATACAGCGTCACACGTGCCCATCAAATACAGCGTCACCTGTGCCCATCAAATATAGCCTCATGCGGGGTGGGGGCGGAGGGGGTATTTGGCAGATCAGTCACGATTTCTATATAGATTTGCAAATGGCATGTGATAATACAATCTCATTATCTCAGTCAGACAATGTCAGCTTTTACATGAATCAATGCAGAGCAGCCAGTGACAGATCAACAATGGCCAGGCGCCCCTAGGCGGTAGTGCGCCCTAGGCGGCCGCCTACTCCGCCTATTGGTAGAGCCGGCCCTGTGCGTGATACCCTGTTACAAGTGCCTGACTTCACAAATGCTTTGTTGGCTGAATGAGTAATGCAGGGGCGGGACAAACCCGAAACCCATATCAATGCCCATGGTATTGTAAAGAGATGTCCAACAAGCTCATATGCAATGGTCATCTGACAAACGTTTGGCTGTAGGAAGCCCCGACACAATTCAGGCCTGTTCCACAGCAAGCTTTAGCACTGAGTGGTGCTTTAAAGGAAAAAACTGCCAGACATTTATATAATGAAAGCATCAAGTTGGCCTAGCTGCAATTAAGCCAGGTGACCTGTTTTTTTCCCATTAATATCTGCTTTGAACTGGCTTTTCTGGCAAATACAATTTTTAATGCCCATTTCCTAATCTAATTCAGCTCATTAAAGTTTTCCAGATGCTACAAAGCTTGGTAAAACATTTTTTGTGTGACAGCAATGTTTGCGATGAGGTTTAAGGCTGATACATCAATTATTTCCAAGGATTTCTTGTATGTTTCGGGTGTGAGTCAAATGTTCAGCCTAACTTTTGTAATAAATTAGGTTCATTAAAAAAGACGATGACCAAAGAAGCTTGATGTACATTCCCCTAATGATCAGAAAAGGGCATAACACTTTCAGTGTTATGGGTCCTATTTGACCTATTGCTTTAGGAACATAAAAACATCTGTCATGTACTGTATTTCCATTTGTTCAGGTGAAGATCTGTAGAGCTGCTGCACCCAAGTCATTTATGTCAACCTGTATGTTGTAATATGTGGAAGCCCAGGTCACCAGCCAGCCATATTGGTAAAAGTAAGCAGTCCCTTTATTAAAAAAAAATAGTTTATCCTCAGCAAGGTAAAACAATCAAAACTAGTCTATCAATTTCTGGTGCAAAACTAAAGGTTTGGCTCACCGCCAGTAGCACTTGTCCTTTAATAGGGGTTTTGAAAGTTCCCTCCTGCCTCAAGGGTCCACAGTTCAGCCACAAGCTAGTGCACACTGCTCACTGAGCTCATGTTCTGCTTTCTTCCTTTCACGGACACCTGCTGGCTGGTTGCTTTTCCTCTTCTGTACCCTGATGCAGACAGGTTAACCCTTTCGAGATAAAAGTCCCGGTCATCATGGTTTGGAGGCTTTTTCCCACCCAAAGTTTCTCTGAGCACCCAAATTCCAGATCCGCATTTACCAATCCCAAAAGAACTGCCTATCAGTCCTCTCCTCTCCAACTGGACGACCCAGAAAGCCCTCACTCTGCATGGGTGGGAACTCAAAACCATTTCTTGAACGCTTCCTTTGGGACCACAACCCAAATAGTGGGGAAATATATCTCCCGTTCAAGACCCAATCCTGGCATCCTGTTCAAGGTACAGCCTAAACAATTGGATATTTTTCAACATTGTTTCAAAATTTAAAAAATATTTTTTTTAAAAGTTGGAGCAGTTCATATGTAATATTGTTGTCGCTGGTTAGCATTCCCACATATCTGGATGAATTACAACAGAAATCTGATCTAAATGATTATTGGTCTTCAACATCTGGAATGGCCAATTCTCATTCCCTGGTATAAAGCATAAGAACATTGTTCACAAGTAAAATAACGTTTATTTTTTATAAATTGGATATTAATGCAAAAATACAAAAAAAAATGGACAAAAAGGGCTTATATAGCAAAAGCGTTTCTAACTTACAGCCCAACAGATTATTCTAGAGGAGCTGCTCTCCTTGCATTATCTTAAGGTCTTGACATGTTTAAAACATTGGTATTGTACCAGATAAAATTATACAATTGAAGGGTTGGATTTTTTCTTAAAAAAAGTCCATGCAGGCAAAAATGTTATTCTGACTTTTATGTAATATTTATGGATGCCTGTTTCTAATGTCAGATAACAGATAAGAATGAAATTAACCGGCATTAAAGACCAACTCTAAACTAATTCTTTAAAGGTCACCCTGAAAATGGTGCTCAGGCTGTAATACTAACCCCCTATATGGCACTGTCCCCCATAGTTATTCCTTTTCACCACAAGATGTCCTTAGTCTACTGGGTTAAATGAGACTCAGCATCTTTCAACCTGGAAGATGTTCAAACTGAAGGATAACCAGGGGACCACGTACTCAGAGTGCAATGCTGCAAAGCCCTCTCCACATCATCAAGGATTGCCCACCACCAGATCTAAAGAGCAGAGGGACCCCACTAGTCATGTGAGTGGCCTCAGTACTTAATAAAAACGTAATCATGTGGATACCCCTCCACATAATTACAGTCAGGGTTGATGTGGAGGAACTTAAGTGTCCTGCATAGAACCCTAACCTCAACCCTACTGAGCACCCTTGGGATTGATAGCCACCAAAAGTTCTCCATCCATCCACCCGCAGCCTTCTGGGACACGTCACAGGGCCCAAAAGGCTGCAAGACCATTCATAAAGTGTTGCATGGCTTACGCTGTAGGAAGCCGGCTGTGAAGCCACAAGGAGTCACAACCAGCTTCCCACAGTTAACACGCTGGTGCCGGGGACCCCAAGACCAGCAAAGAAAGGGCCTGGGTGAGGACAGTGCTGGATCCCTGGACGACCTGAAAAGAACCAGCCCGCGTGAGGATGGTGCTGGATCCCTGCACAGGTAAGTGTCCTTTTATTAAAAGTCAGCAGGTACAATGTTTGTAGCTGCTGACTTTTATATTTTTTTTCAAATAGGGTAAAGAACCTCGGCAAAGTCCATCCCTCAGTAAAATGAACCTCCCTTCAACCCCGTCCCGTCCAGTCAAAAATTCAAAAACACCCTCTAAAATCATTTTTGCTCACCTGAGTCAGCCATCAAGAAGTTTTTCATGGTGCTTCTTCTGACTTCTGAGTGGAGACAATTGATCCACCACTGCCATCTCGGTCTGACACTGACTGGTCCAGCTGCCATTGCTCAATGCAACATCTTCAATTCAAAGAGACCCTGTGAGGACCCCAGCTCTTTTTTCAGCCTTCCATTTCACCAAAGAGGGATGTGGGTGCTCAAGGAAAGACCTTCCCACCCTGCAGTGCACAAGAAAGAGGATTTCGGGACTCAGCATGGCCATGGATTCAAATAACAAATTGGGCATTTGGTTTATTTATTTATCTAATTGGAGTGATAGGTATGTTTTTAGTGTGATAGCCCTTGCCACAAATCAGCTTTAACACTGTTACCATAGTAGAAGATAAGTAAAGGACTTGCAGAACCAAAGTCGTAGAATTACAAGTTTCTATATATATATACCAGAACAAGTGTTAACCTTCACGAGTATTCATTCAACACAAAATTACATATATTTAAATAATTATTAGGCTGAAAAAATGTAAGTACAGCATCTTGGCACTTTAAATACGCCATCAAATCTTAAACATCGCTTGCATAATGTAATGAGAATAATTTGTAGCCTGGAAATGGTCTATTTCATTCACACAGGCTTTAGCTGTACATATGCTATCACCTTGTACATAACATTATAAGTCCCAAAATAGGAATTCTTGGCATAAAGGCGGACCAGCAAGGTTCACACCACTGCAGGGGTTCTTAAAGTATACAGTATGTTAAAATTATTAATTTTTAAAATTTTGACTAGTGGGGAAGAATCAGAACCCCTATCTAATTTTTATTGCTATCTGGGGCTCCATTGGAGAGATACACCTTTACTTTCTGTTCCAGTAACACATTACCTGTAAGTAGGGCAATTAAAAAGCTAACAGGGGTTCTGGCCTTCCCCTACTTCACCAAAAAAAAGGGGGGGGGGGGAACCTTGGTAGGTACCCTCTCCACTTCTGGTCACATCGCCTAGACAATTCCAGCAGAAGTCTGTGTCCCGTCCTCCCCTACAGCCTTCTGGGATGTTTCACTTCTGGGCCATTCACAGCTCACGCATGCACAGTGGGAAGCTGACTGTGGAGCCACAAGGAATAAAGCTGGCCTCTCACACTAAACATGCCAACACCCGGACCTGCGAAGAAACAGGCGAGATGAGAATGGTGCTGGATCCAGTGGCGGCTGGTGAAATTTTAGGATGAGAGGCGGGGCGGGGCACCAGACCCCGCCCTTTGCCCATCCCACTTCTCATCAGCCCCACCCCTTATAGATTCCACCCATTGTGTCAGGATATCATTCCTGAATCGTTTGTCCTGTGACTTCTCAATTCAGGGACACCTCTGCCTTTAAAATGGCCTCCTAAGGGGAACACCATAGAATGCCTCTGAAGATACCTGGCTTCTACACTGGCCCATCATTACTTTGGCCGAAAGGGACATTTTAAAGTCTTTTTACAGGTATCTTTACAAGAGTGACATCTGAAAATTGTCAGATGTCACTCTTGTAAAGATACCTGTAAAAAAGACTTTAAAATGTCCCTTTCGGCCAAAGTAATGATGGGCCAGTGTAGAAGCCAGGTATCTTCAGAGACATTCTATGGTGTTCCCCTTAGGAGGCCATTTTAACCACCTGCCAACCGCCAACCGCAGTTTGACGGTGGCTCGTTATCGCAAACCGCCGTCATATGACGGCAGCTGCGAGATCGCGCACTGTGAGCTTGCGCGCTCACTGTGTTCCGGGAGACCAGTAGGGCTACCCGCGATGGCTCCCCCGCAGTGAAAGAACGGAGGTCCGTGTAGGTAAACACGGATCTCCGTTCTCATAGAGGGGGAAGGGATGTGATCACAGGCTTCATGTATATGGAAGCCCTGATCACTCCCCTCCCCCTGCCAGCCCAGCCCCCATACAGTTAGAACATGCCTAGGGAACACATTTAACCCTTAGAGCGCCCCCTCCAGGTTAACCCCTTCACTGCCATGGCATGTACACAGTAATCAGTGCATTTTTATAGCCCTGACCGCTGCATAAATGCCAATGGTCCCAAAAAAATGTCAAAATGGTCCGACATGTCCGCTGCAATATCGCAGTACCGCTAAAAATTGCAGCTCGCCGCCATTAGTAAAAAATAAAAAAAAATTAAAACCCCAGAAATTAATTCTCATCATCCGTAAACGCAGCAACTTTTGCGCAAACCAATCAATAAACGCCGATTGCGATTTTTTTTTTACCAAAAATATGAGGAAGAATATAAATCGGCCAAAACCGATGAAAAAAATGTTTTTTTATATTTTTTTTTTTGGATTTGTATTTAAGCAAAAAGTAAGAAAAACTTTTTTTTTTGCAAAATTGTCGCTCTTCTTTTGTTTATAGCGGTGATCAGAAATGACGCAAAGGTGATCAAATACCACCAAAAGAAAGCTCTATTTGTGGGGGGAAAAAAAGGGCGCAGATTTTGTTTGGGTACAACGTCGCACAACCACGCAATTGTCAGCTAAAGCGCCGAATCGCAAAAAGTGCTCTGGTCCTAACGTGGGAAATCTTTCCGGGGCTAAAGTGGTTAAAGGCAGAGCTAGCAGAGCTGTCCCAAAAAATGTGGCTGTATAACCAAAGATAAAATTGTCTAACTTGGTCATACAGCCACATTTTTGCCAGGGCATTTACCAGGCCTGGAATCTTTGTAGGTATTAGCAGGATTCCTGGGCAGGAACATCACTATGTAATCTGTTCTAGAATACGGTGTCATCCAAGTTTGTTTGCGCATCAGGGATTAGTTAATATCCACCAATTACACGGCTCACTCAGTCTGGGTGGATTATTATACAGTTACATTAAGACAAATCAATCATTATTACATACCTCCCAACTTTCTGAGATGGGAACGAGGGACACCTATTAGCAAAAGTAAGTAGGCATAGGACACACCCCGCCATGCCCCCTTGTTACTACTACTATTCCTTCATATTGGGTTTTAGAATTTACAAATGCAGCAATTTAGAAATTGGATAAAGGTTTAACACTGGGAAATACTTTTGAATAGATAAGTAGTGCGTTCTATATTCAACTATATAGATCAGACCAAAATGAGGGACAAATGAGGAGGAAAGAGGGGCAGAGGGACTTTGTTCTGAATGAGGGACAATTCCTCTAAATCAGGGACAGTTGGGAGCTATGCTATTATCTCTCAGGCGGGTGGCAGCTCTTCTCTCACTCACCTTCCCAATCCCCCAACCTCAATCTGGCAAATGGTAGTAGCAGTGCGTCAGTCTACTCCTCGGACTGACCGGTCCGGCTGGCTAGTTCGGCTTGAACTTGGCTTGGGCACGGTAAGTAACGCCAGCGAAGCGAGAAGGATGGAAGGGAAACCCGGCCATGCTGCGCCTACGTGTCTGGTCATCCAGTGTCCCAGCGCGTCCGCCACAGTCCCGCCCCCGCCCACTGCACCGTGACCAATCACTGCTAAGGACAGAGCTAATCAGTTTGAGTGTGCGCGCCTTGCTGGTGCACACTCACACTTTTAAGACTGACCAATGAGCTCCAATAATTCCTGTCAGCAGATAGCAAGGGGCCAAAAAAAATCCTGTACACACTGGAGGTGCCACTTTTAAAGGACTCGGACCACTTTTTTTTTTCTCATCATGACCAGCGGGGGCACCCCCTATTGACAAGCCGCCACTGGCTGGATCCGTGGACAATATTTGTAGCTTCTGACTTTTATTTTTTTCAAAAAGAATCTTTACGGTAAAATTCGGGATGTCACTTAAAGAGGAGCTTCACCTTGTATACAAAAATGTCAGCAGCTACAAATGTTGGATCTTTGGATACTGGGTGCACGTAGGGGTGTGTCTCTAATCCCCTCCTGAAGGAGTAGGACCTTACCCTGACCCCTCCTGGGACAGGGGCCAGGCTCAACTGGTCCACCTAGCCAAAAGGTCTGGCAGACCCCACTCCTCATGTTTCTTACACGTCCCGGGTCCCGTCGACGGGGAAAACGGGACGTCATTTCTGCCGGGACTGGTCCGGAGTCCCGGATCTGATACGTGGTACGTACCCGTGGAAAAAAAATCAAATAAAAAGAGGAGTTCAAACAGTAACGTCAAAACAGACACAAAGAAAAGAATGACCTACTTCTCACACCCAGGACACTGGATGGAATTTCAGATCCCCCTTCTACGCACCGGTAATCCCACTAAGGGAAGAACTTGGCCCCCCCAGAGAGAAGTCTTCTTGGGGGAGTGGATCATGAACAACCAACTGAAGTCGACTGGTACTCCTCACCCCAGACGGTCTGGAAAACCGATCCACCTGGTCAACTCGGACCGGGGACAGGGTCCTCCCCAGTCCCATTCCAGGATGAGG
The DNA here is from genome assembly GCA_018402905.1 of Glandirana rugosa. Taxonomy (NCBI): domain Eukaryota; kingdom Metazoa; phylum Chordata; class Amphibia; order Anura; family Ranidae; genus Glandirana; species Glandirana rugosa. The sequence continues at coordinate 514,115 of BLSH010167336.1, read as the reverse complement.
AAGTCCTCCCCTAATCTC
>BLSH010167336.1:465837-481988 GCA_018402905.1 Glandirana rugosa | reverse complement strand
AGCTCTTGTTGCCCAGTATCCTCGGGTTGCCAGTACTCATATGGCTCTTATTGCCCAATATCTTTGGTTGCCAGAATGCAGCTGGCTTTTGCTACACAGTATCCTTGGTTGCCAGAACTAAGGTGGCTCGTGTCACCCAGAATTGTTGGTTGCCAGGATGTAGGTAGCTCTTTTCATCCAGCATCCTGGGTTGCCAGGATGTAGGCAGCTCTTGTTGCCCACTATCCTAGGTTGCCAGGACGCAGGCGGCTCTTGTCGCCCAGCATGATGACAAGACAGTGGTGATCACTCTAGTAGTGGAGATAACTACAGTGATTTCCAGCTTGTAGAGGGATCCCACATAGTTGCTGGACCAATGTAACTATGCAGAAAAACTCATACATGGAGTTCAGCTTTACACATTTTGCACATGACTCTTGTTGCCCAGTATACTTGGTGGCGAGGATGCAGATGGCTCTTGTCACCCAGCATCTTTGGTTACTAGGACATAAGCAGCTCTTGTTGCCCAGTATCCTAGGTTGCCATGACGCAGATGGATCTTGCCACTCAGCATCCTTGGTTGCGAGGATGCAGACTGCTCTTTTCACTCAGCATCCTTGGTTGCGAGGACGCAGATAGCTCTTGTTGCCAAGCATCCTTGGTTGCGAGGATGCAGACGGCTCTTGTCACCCAACATCTTGGGATACCAGGACACAGGCAGCTTTTGTTGCCCAGTATCCTCAATTGCCAGGACACAGGTGGCTCTTGTCCCTCGGTATCCTCAGTTGCCAGGATGCATGCGGCTCTTGTCACCCAGTATCCTAAGTTGCCAGGATGCAGAAGACTCTTGTCACCCAGCATCTTTGGTTACTCGGCCATAGGCAGCTCTTGTTGCCCAGTATCCTAGGTAGCCATGACACAGATGGATCTTGTCACTCGGCATCCTTGGTTGCGAGGACGCAGATGGCTCTTGTTGCCAAGCATCTTTGGTTGCGAGGATGCAGACGGCTCTTGTCACCCAACATTCCAGGATACAGGCAGCTTTTGTTGCCCAGTATCCTCGATTGCCAGGACACAGGTGGCTCTTGTCCCTCAGTATCCTCAGTTGCCAGGACGCAGACGGCTCTTGTCACCCAGCATGATGACAAGACTGCGGCGATCACTCTAGTGGTGGAGATAACAACAGTGATTTCCAGATTGTAGAGGGATCCCACATAGTTACTGCAACAATGTAACTATGCAGAAAAACTCATACATGGAGCTCAGCTTTACACATTTTTCGTGAATAGGTTAATGTAAATATAGATACTTTTACCATCACGGATATCCTTTTTTACCTCCAAGTGTTAGAGCCCAACTGTCGGCAAAATGTTTTTGTTTAGGATTGCGTGGGGAAAGGTTTGAGCCCCTGTCAAATTTCTATTACCATTGGTGACTCTGAAATCAGTGAGCCAATCACACAAGCAGGAAATGACATTTCAGGGGGGCGCTCTGTACACCATCTGTATACAGAATGCCTCCAGGTCGTCATGTTGCATTTTATAGAAAACGACAGCTCTGCAGATTGAAAAAGAAAGCTCATTTTTAATATTATGAAATTGCAACATGACTTGTGCAGCAATTGCATATGCTATATTATTTTTTATTTGCTATATTTATCATGAAAGTGGGGTTACCCTTTCAATAAACAAATAGGGTGTGGATTCACCTACAGATTACATACATTGTACAGCTTTAAAGGCACAGTGACTGCAAATACTCTTTGCACAATGCAAGTTTTACATTATCTGCTGCTGTCAGTAACATTTATTACAGGGATGTGAACATTTTTTTCTTAACATGTTTTATGCAATTTTATCTGCCAGGTCTATAATAAGACCCATCCCAGTGATGCTGATCATATTCATTGCCGCTAGGCCATGTCCTTCAAGCTATTGTGAGCACAATCACATCTCATGCAGGTAGGAGGAGGTGGCAGCATTAAGAATAGGAGATTGTGGAGCAAGGTGCCGAATTCATCATGTGACACGGCATGCCAAGCCTGACCTTTCTCCAATGATATTATCACTATATTATTAGAACGATATCATGTGATCATTTCACTTGACTCAAAAAATAAAAAAAAAATATTTCCAATTTAACAAAGCGGTATTAAACCCAAAAGCAAACATTTATTATATTGCGGCTTACCAATTCTTAGATGTGATGGTTTCATTCGTTTTCTTTTTTAGTTAATCTTTCATATATTTTCATCTGGTGATCCAATCTGTAAATCTGTTGTTTCTCAAAGGCACAAGCTCTCCCAGCAGATTGTATCAGTTTACATCAGAGGTTTCCAAACTGCGGGCCGAGGCCCAGATGTGGCCCTTTGCTTGCCTTTATCTGGCCCTTGGGGCACTAGTCCATCCACTGATACCAACAATGGGGCATATTTCCTATCACTGACACCAACAATAGAGCACAATTCCTTCCATTGATACCAACAATAGAGCACAATTCCTTCCATTGTCACCAACAATAGAGCACAATTCCTTCCATTGACAGCAACAATAGAGCACAATTCCTTCCATTGACACCAACAATAGAGCACAATTCCTTCCATTGACACCAACAATAGAGCACAATTCCTTCCATTGACACCAATGATAGGGCACAATTCCTTCCACTGACTCCAACAATAGGGCACAATTCCTTCCATTGACATCAAAGATGGGGCACAATTCCTTCCACTGACACCAACGAAAGGGCACAAATCTTTCCATTGACACCAATGATAGGGCACAATTCCTTCCACTGACACCAACAATGGGCCACTACTCCTTCCACTCACACCAAAAAAGAGGCACTATTCCTTCCACTGACACCAACGGTAGGGCACAATTTCTTCCATTGATACCTATGATGGGACACTATTCCACCCACTGACACCAATAAAAGGACATGATTCCTCCCACTGACACCAACAATGGAGAAGAATTCCTTCCATTGAAACCAAAGGCCGCACTATTCCTCCACTGACACCAACAATGGGGCATTATTCCTTCCACTGACACCAACAATGGGGAAGAATTCCTTCCATTGATTCCAATGACAGGGCACTATTCCTCCACTAACACCAACAATGGGGCACTATTCCTGCCACTGACATCAACAATGGGGCACTATTCCTCCCACTGATGCCAACAATGGGGAAGAATTCCTTCCATTGATACCAATGACAGGGCACTATTCCTCCACTAACAGCAACAATGGGGCACGATTCCTTCCACTTACACAGATAGGGCATTGTTTACTCTTATTGGATACCAGGAAATCTTCTACTCCCACCGACCCCTCTAAAGTCTGAAGGACAATAAACTGGCCCTTTGTTTAGAAAGTTTGGAGACCCCCGGTTTACATGGATGAGACAAACCACTTAACACTGGCAGGGGTGCTAACAGGGATCAGCTTTTATTTATTCATGCAAAATCTTTACACGAAAAGGAAAAAAATTTTGCTGTAGCTGCGTATAAAGTGTGAGCTAGAGTGTGGCTTCAATTTGTTAGTGTATTTAAATCTACTAAAACATTTAACACCCCCCCCCCCCTCCCCTTCCCGACTGACAATGCTGCTGTGCCTCCTGTACTCCTTCATCTAGAGTTGTGTCTCACTAATACTAGAAGTGTATTACTTCACCAGATGAAAATAGAAGAAAAACACATAAAAAAAGAAAAGGAATGCAGCCACCATCTAATGGTTGGTAAGCTGCAATATATTACATTTTTGGTTTTGAAGATTAATACCCATTTAAGGTCTGGAACTTTATCCTTGTGATCTTTTTTACGCCTGGTCCACATAACTTTTTGACGGTAGGCAAAGTAATAATAGCGCTCCACGTTGGTCCATGGTTTTCTGCAATCCACAGCTAGGTGCACATCCGGTCAGCCACTGATGAATATATATTAATCAAACAGCAGATGGCGCTAACAGTCCAGCATTAAATGCAAGCTTTTATATATATAACCACTTGCAGACTGCTCAATGTAGCTTTAACCACTTGCTGACCGCCGATCTGACGGCGACAGAGTGGCTCTTTAAGGCAAAACGCCGTCATAGGACGGCGGCTGCCAGATCGCGCACAGTGAGCGCGCGCGCACCGCCGGAGGCGCGCCCGCGCACTCACTGTGTTCGGGGAGGGCCAGGGAGCGGGTGCGGCGGCTTCGATTGCCGCCGGCTACCCGCGATACCCCCCCCCAGAGTGAAGGAGCGGAGGTCCGTGTAAATAAACACGGACCTCCGTTCTGTGAGAGGGGGAAGGACTGTGATCACAGCCTTCCTCTACATGGAAGCTGTGATCACTTCCCTTCCCCTGTTAGGGCAGCCCACATACAGTAAGAACACACCCAGGGAACACAGTTAACCCTTAGAGCGCCCCCTGCAGGTTAACCCCTTCACTGCCAATGGCATTTACACAGTAATCAGTGCATTTTTATAGCACTGATCGCTGTATAAATGCCAATGGTCCCAAAAAAGTGTCAAAATGGTCCGACATGTCCGCCCCAATATCGCAGTACCGCTAATAATTCTCATCACCCGTAAACGCGACCACTTTTGCGCAAACCAATCAATAAACGCCGATTGCGATTTTTTTAATCACAAATATGAGGAAGAATATAAATCGGCCAAAACCGATGAAAAAAAAATGTTTTTTTATATTTTTTTTGGATTTGTATTTTAGCAAAAAGTAAGAAATTTGGGTTTTTTTGCAAAATTGTCGCTCTTCTTTTGTTTATAGCGGCAATCAGAAATGATGCAGAGGAGATCAAATACCACCAAAAGAAAGCTCTATTTATGGGAAAAAAAGGACGCAAATTTTGTTTGGGTACAACGTCGCATGACCGCGCAATTGTCAGTTAAAGTAACGCAGTGCCGTATAGCAAAAAATGGCCTGTTCATGAAGGGGGATACATCTTCCGGAGGGAAAGTGGTTAAATTGGGTACATATAAGAAGCAAGAGTTTCTACCACATTTCACGCTAAGAGACTCTATGAGTAAGTGCTATTTAGCATCAAATACAAGAGAAATTTTTTTCCCAGTATGTACACCATTTTAGTATAATAAAGTTTGCATTTAATCCTGGACTGTGCATTGTTTGGTTGAAACCCAACTTTTTGAAAAGATGCTTTCAGATCGCTTTAGTCATACAAGGTCAAAGACAGAATACGGTAAATAAAGAAGGCATTTATTTTATTTTTTGCATTTGGGATAAAGTATGGAAGGGTTATATTTTTTTTTTCATCTGTGCCCCATTGGGGAGATTTCCCTTCACTTCCTGTCCTATAGCCAGAACAGGAAGTGGGAATCCCTGGTTGTCACCAGTACTAGTGTCCCCATTGGAAGCTTTCCCCTCTCTTCCTGTACTTGTTACGAAACAAAATCTGAGATTTTCTTTCACTGTTGGTGATAATGGTAAGTAGGACAAATGGAGAGGGTAAACCTCCCTAACGGGGGGCTCAGACAGCAATAACAATAATGCCACACAGCAAAGCCCTAATGCAATGAAGATGCCAAACGAACTTCTCAAGAGCCCAGTGTTGTTATTATTTCAGTTATGGCACAAAGACAAAAAGCCACTAAGGCGTTTCGGGGGCCCCTTCAGAATTGTCCTCCTGGTGACACTGGAAAACGCAACAACAGATTGCTCTCTTGCTTAAACCCTGCTATAGTTTTGTCCACCTAGGAGCATTCTAGAGTTCATCCAACACTTCAGTACAGTGTTCTAAGCCTTGATGAAGGGGAGGACGCTCTATGGTCCCCAAACGCATTCGTGCTTTTTGTCTTTGTGCTCTATATTGGAGTCTTGAGACATTGGTTTGGCACCCCCAATGGTTGTAATACATTTGGACATGGAAAAATAGGTACTGGTGGAGAGAAACAAAAGCAGGTTACTGCCTTCCCCTCGGTATTACATACGTAATGGCAGAATCCCCCAGTGAGGGTTTAATGGCAGTGAAAGTGTATAAACACGTAAAAAAAGGTTGAAAAATAATAATAATACAAATGCTGTAAATCCATTTCAAAGTTTATTAATGTTGGCTGAGCATAAAAGTATTAAAAAGACAAGAGCTCTGGTGAGCAAAATGAGGGAATAGCCTACTCTATAGCCGTGTGGCTGCACTTGATCCCCAACGCGTTTCGACCATTCAAGAGATGTGTACTGGTCTTCCTCAGGGGGAAGTATCCCTTTCTACAGAAATGGTAGAAAACAATTGCAATTAAACCATAATTACAAAGTACATATAACAATTACAGGTTACAGGTTTTGTAGAACTTACATTTGCTAGAAACACATGGTTGCAACATACCAGTCCCAGATGGCCAGAGCTTAATTAAAATGATATATTTTTAAAACAAGGCAGCAATGTTCACTAGAGGCTGTCCCCGTCCTCCACTAAGGCGTCCCACCAATGGCTGGAAACTTACAAGAGGTCACACTCAGTCCCCTCATTGTGAGAGGAGATTGTGGTCTGTAGCAAGCAAGTATTTCCTAAAATGGTAAATGCAGATAATAAGTGTTTTCTATTAGGTTCTAAAATTCAAAAGTTAAAGCAGGAAATGACCTGCACTATACGAAAATAATAATGATTGGAGGGAGGGATGTATTTGAAGCGTCTCTCAAATTGAGTAAAGAATTCAAGGGTTTTATTATTTGTATGTCTACGAGGATGTTATAGTATTATTATATCAAAAAAGTAGAGAATTTAGAATTTTAGAAGTAGAGCTGAGGAGAACCATAAGTTCAAGTGGGCCCTCGTGTGAGCTCCTCAGCATCCCGGAAGCTGCCTCAGCCGCTGCCGTCACTTCCACATCGAACAGATTACACCATTGCCCTGTGCCAGGCCCGGCAGAAGCCGCGCAAGCGCACAGTCACAACGGCGTCATGCGGAAGTGATCCGGGAAGCCCGGCCTGGTTTGTCCGCCCCTTAAGGCTGCATTGGTAACTTGCAGCAGTTACTGGGTGGGCAGTGGGGAGGGATATGGTGCGTCCCTCCTCCCCAGGCCAGGAAGCCTCTATGCCGACGGTCGGACGCCACAGGGGAACATAGGGGGAGCCAAAGAGTCACCACTGCCTGTACAAAAATACAATGATAAGATCATGAAAACAAATACATTCAGAGCCTAGGACATGAAATAAGTATTTGAACACTAGACGGACATTAACATTTATTATACATAACTTATATGTGTTGTTTACACAAACATGGTAGTTGTCCCAATAAAGGGAGATTGTACCTAGATTAGTTATCTCAACCCCTTGGGAGTGCTGGAGAAGGTTGTGGGACAATATTTACACAATCTTTGTATTGGTTAATACCCCCATCGTCTGGTTCTCTGAAGGGGAGAAACTTAGATAGTGGGGGAGACCTTCGAATTTTAATGGGTTTTGCCAGAGGCAAATCCCTTCAAAAAACGGGGCATAAGAAGTGGATTCATTCAAGCCAGGAAACGTGGTTGCCTGTAATCTAAAGATTAATCTTTGCTCACGTTGGAGCAAAGTTTTGTTCCAGTCGCCTTCTCGATCTGGGGGGTGCATTCGATCGAGGACGGCGAACTGTACCCTGGGTACACGATACATATGCTGCATCACCGCATGTCGCCCAATGGGGAGGTATCGGTTCCCAATCTCCATACTATATACATGCTTGGCTATTCTCCACCAAAATTCTTGCGTTGTTTTGCCTATATAGTAAGCCCCACACTCACAGATCATTATGTACACTACTCCACGCGTTTGACAGTTTGCGAAATGTTTCGCATAAAAGCTTTCCCCATTGGGGAGCACCAGTATTTTACCTTTTTTAATTAAATGACAATAGGAGCAATGATCACAGGGATAGGTGCACAGAGCAGGACAATGCAACTTCTTAGATGCATTTTGAAATTTGCTATGCACTAGCCTGTCTTTAATAGATGTTGCTTTTTTGTATGTAATGGCTGGAGTGGGTGTCAAAAATCTTTGTATTTGGGGGTCATCGGTTAGAATAGACCAATGTTTTCCAATTATATCTATGACTTGTGAATGTTGTTTGGATTGCCTCATAATAATTCTGGTGATCTCTGACTCTGATGTTGAGCAGGACTTTTTATGGAAAAGAAGATATTGTCTAGTATGTTTTGAGGCTTGGTTATAGGCTCTCTTCAGGCAAGAGAGACTGTAGCCCCTTTTTAGTATTCTACTTTGGAGAAGGGCCGCCTCTTTTTTATATGCCAAATCACCAGAGCAATTCCGTCATAGGCAGAGATATTGCCCGTATGGTATTGATTTTTTAAGGGCAGTGGGATGGAAACTATCCATGTGCAAAATGGTGTTACCGGTACTTTTTCTATAAAGTTTACTATCTAGTTTCCCTTCCTCACATTTTTGATTTGTACATCTAAAAAGGTGACTGTTTTCTGGTCAAATGCAGAGGTAAATTTTAAGTTTAGGTCATTTTGGTTCAAGGATTCTAAAAAATTGCAGAGTTTATCCCTGGGCCCATCCCAGATGGCGAAGACGTCGTCAATGTACCTGAGCCATACTAAAAAATGGCTCGTGTACACGACGAGGTCCTCGCCACCTAGGAGGGATTGCTCCCACTCCCCCAGGTAGATTGGCAGAAGATGGGGCACAACACGTCCCCATCGTTACGCTCTGCACCTGGAGGTAGTGGGAGCCATCAAACATGAAGAAGTTGTGGCACAAAATATATTACAAGCAATTCAGAAGAAACTCGGTAAGGGTTTCATCATGTGTGGAGCCCTGTTGGAGTACCCGCTGCACAGCAGCCAGCCACCTGGAATGGGGGATGGAGCTGTACAGTGCCTCCACGTCTATTGTGACTAGGAGAGCCTCCTGGGGCACTGTAAGACCATCCAAAGTTTGCAAGAAGTGAATTGCGTCTTTGAAAAAAGACGGTAATGACACGACATAGGGCTGGAGGTAAGCATCTATCACTCCACTCAGGTTTTCTGATATTCCACCATTCCCTGACACAATTGGTCTACCAGTGGGAGCTGTTGGGTTTTTGGGGATTTTTGGGAGGCTGTAAAAGGTTGGTATTTTAGGCTGAGTCAACCATATTGTAAAACTCCTCATTGTATTTATTAATTAGGCTTAAAGGGATAGGCTTGTACCAATCTCTGTTATGCAAAATGTTTTCACACATGGTTTTGTAAAAAGCATTATCAATTAGCACCACATTTCTGCCTTTATCAGATGGCTTTATGGTTATGGTATAGTTTCTCGCCAAGGAATCCAAGGCAGCCGACTCTTCGGCCGAAAGGTTCTCAGGGAGAGTCTTATTGCACGGTAATTTACATATGTCTTTTAGAGTTTGTTTCAGAAAGGTGGCTATATTAGGATTGGTATTCAACGATGGAAACTTAGTGGAAGGTTTTTTTAAAACTACCGTAGGGTTACATGTAGATTTGTTGACTTCTTGGAATAGTTGACCAAGATTGATTTGGTCAATCAAATCTACAGTGTTGTTTTCTTCGAAGAGGAGTGTTAGGTCTCTTAGGGCTCTAAATTGTCACATACTACACTGGGACCAGTCTGTGTCATCAAGCTGTTTGTTATCTTTGGCATAGGTGCACTTCAATAGAAGTTTCCAAGCAAACAACTGTAAATCAGTTATTGTTTCAAAGATGTCTATATTTTGTTGGGATACAAAAAGTCAGCCCCCTGGAGAGGGCAGCCTCCTCAGCTTGTGATATGCGGTATGTTGATAAATTAAGTACATTTAATTATCCGCCTGTGCTCTGATTACATAGGTATCTAGACCCTTCCCTCCTTTGTTCACTGATGGGGAGCAAGCTCCCTGTGTGGAGTTTAAAGGCTTCTGAGAGAGTGATTTGCCTCAACATGCAGGTTGGGGATTACAAAGGTTATAATTGTGGTTGTTGGTTCTGGACGCATCCGATTGGGATGAATCCAATTCCTCTCTGCATCTGTCTCGATGTTCAGGAGCAGTCGCCCCTTCAGAGACATTTGTGGTGGTACTATGTGCATAGTCAGAGTCTGTAGTGCGTTTTTGCCTCTCATGCTCCATAGAGCCTTTATTGCTGCGGCTTCCTCTTTGTCGGCCGTGGCGGGGAAAGCTGCGGTTAGTGGAAGAGGTTTTGTTAGACTGGCAAGAATTATGCAATTGTTGATCTTTATTTGGAGTGTGGCGTTTAGATTGTGTATATGGAGGATTCCATTTATAGGCCTTTCTCTCTCAAAAGAGGGTTTTATCCCTCCAAAATTTTGCCTCTTTTTTCCGTAAGATTGCCTTATTATACTTGGAGAGGTCCTCTTTAAGTTTCCCTTGTAGCTTAATGAATAATACATTATGCTCGAAGGGGGCCAGTGCTGCTTCTAGGCTACTGATTTTCGTGTCAACTGCTTCGATTTGCTTATTATATTCTTTAGTCAAAATGGCCATCATCTCCTGTGAGCATTGTTGTAGGTTAGATTCCCACTCTTTTTTACACTCATCGCTGATCTGTTCCAGGTTGGGAAATATCTGAATTCGCAGACCCAGGGGGTTGATTTTTTTCCCTGGTATAGCGCTCCAAAGATTTTACATACCAGAACAGTGCAGACTTTTTTTCAAGAACTTTGCTTAATTTTTGTGTTAGGGACGTAATCTGGGTGTCTATTTGCTCCCCTTGTTCAAAATATGTTTCATACCCTGACATTAAGTTTGTCCATTCCTCTCCCGAAAACTACCCATTGTAATTGCACAATTAAGATACTAAACAACAAATGAAAAAGTACAATAGGGACTATGTCCTATATGAAAATACAACCATTCAGCTCCAGTTTGTGTGAATCCCTCAAAATATAAGAATGGGGGGAGGGTGTTTAACCACCCAAAGTAATAATAACATGGAAAAATAGGTACTGGTGGAGAGAAACAAAAATGTGCTACTGCCTTCCCCTCGATATTACATACGTAATGGAAGAATCCCCCAGTGAGGGTTTAATGGCAGTGAAAGTGTATAAACACGTAAAAAGGTTGAAAAATAATAATAATACAAGTGCTGTAAATCCGTATCAAAGTTTATTAATGTTAGCTGAGCATAAAAGTATTTAAAAGACAAGAGCTCTGGTTATATAGGCAAGGGACAAGTACAATAGCATACACAGTGACACTAGAGCAAAATGAGGGAATAGCCTACTCTACAGCCGTGTGGCTGCACTTGATCCCCAACACGTTTCGACCATTCAAGAGATGTGTACTGGTCTTCCTCAGGGGGAAGTATCCCTTTCTACAGAAATGGTAGAAAACAATTGCAATCAAACCATAATTACAAAGTACATATAACAATTACAGGTTTTGTAGAACTTACATTTGCTAGAAACACATGGTTGCAGCATACCAGTCCCAGATGGCCAGAGCTTGATTAAAATTATATATTTTTAAAACAAGGCAGCAATGTTCACTAGAGGCTGTCCCCGTCCTCTACTAAGGCGTCCCACCAACGGCTGGAAACTTACAAAAGGTCACACTCAGTCCCCTCATTGTGAGTGGAGATTGTGGTCTGTAGCAAGCATTTCCTAAAATGGTAAATGCAGATAATAAGTGTTTTCTATTAGGTTCTAAAATTCAAAATTAAAAAGGAAATGACCTGTACTAAACGAAAATAATAATGATTGGAGGGAGGGATGTATGGAAGCGTCTCTCAAATTGAGTAAAAAAATCAAGGGTTTTATTATGTGTATATGTCTACGAGGATGTTATAGTATTATTATATCAAAAAAGTAAAGAATTTAGAATTTTATAAGTAGAGCTGAGGAGAACCATAAGTTCAAGTGGGCTCCAGAGAAAAGATGCCTGGTGGAAGGAAGAGGAAAGGGATGGAGGAAAAAGGAAAAGGGAAAAGGGAGGGGAAAGGGGGGGGAGAGGGAGGGAAGGAGGGGGATAAAGGCGGGAAAAGAAAAGAAGAAGGGAAGGAGAGAAGATGGAAGAAAAAAGGAAAAGGAGTGACTAGTGCTGATACCGAAGGTGGGAGAAACAGAGGAAGAGACTGGGAAGGAGGGGGGGGGGGGGGAGAGAAGAATGGAGAGGGAATAGGGGGGAGTGAAGGGAGGGGGAGGAAGAGGTGGGGAAAGAGGAGAGAGGGAATGGGGGAGAAAGAAAGAGAGGGGCAAGAAAGGAAAAGAAAAGCGGGGGGAGGAGAAGGGAAAGGAGTGACCAGGAATGAAATAAAGGGGAAAGGGGTGAAAGAATTATGGTGAAAAACACGGTGAGAGAGGGGAGACCGCCAGATCTGATGTCCAGTCGTCTAGGGATGTAAAAAAAGCTTAAGCAGTCCCCCAATGAAGAGAAAAAGAAAGGGAAAAAAAAAGGAAACATGGGTCTGTGCTGAATGATTATCGGTGCAGCCCCGAGGTTACCCACCTGGGATGCCAACCAGGGATGCCCACCCAGGACCACCAGGTATACCCACCCATGACCACCAGGGTTGCCAATCAGTGCCCATTAGAGGGGCCAATCAGTGCCCATCAGAAATGCATGCCAGTGCCTCCTCATCAGTGCTGCCTATCAGAGCCATCTATCAGTGCCCATTAGTGCCACCCATTGGTGCCTAGTAGTGCCCATCAGTGCCCCCTATCAGTGCCCATCAGTATCACCTATAAGTGCCCATCAGTGCCACCTAAGAGTGTCCATCAGCGCCGCCTATCAATGCCCATCAGTGCTGCCTATCAGTGCCGCCTATCAGTGCCCATCAGTGCCGCCTATCAGTGCCCATCCATACTGCATATTAGTGTCTCATCATCAGTGCCACCACATGAGTGCCGCCTCATCAGTGCAGTGTCTCCAGTGCCCATCAGTGAAGGAGAAAACATACTTATTTACAAAATTTTATATCAGAAACAAAGAAAAAAAAATGTATTTCAAAATATTCGGCCTTTTTTTATTATTAGTTTAGCAAAAAATAAAAACAGCAGAGGTGATCCAATACCACCAAAACAAAGCTCTATTTGTGGTAACAAAATTATAAAAATTTTGTTTGAATACAGTGTTGCATGACCGCGCAATTGTCATTTAAAATGCGGCAGTGCTGAAAACTGAGAATTGGCCTGGACAGGAAGGGGGGAAAGTGGTTAAAATACATCTGATAAAAATGATAGACCCTTCATTTCTTTGTAAGTGGGCAAACTTACAAGATCTGCAGGGGGTCAAATAATTATTTTCCCCACTGTATATTACTGTTTGATTCCTGGTGCTGCTTCTCCTTCTCCTAGCCTGGGCTGTGCTGCTGCAAGATGCCAATACCAGGTCACTTTATAGTCATTCCTCTACTTTTTAGAAAAATACATTTAATGGTGTGATAATGAATGGAGAACTGCATTCATTTGTGTCTTTTATATCTCCCCGGAGTTCAGCTTTAACTTGCATTGTGGTCTTTAGTCCTTTATGTGACACTTTAAGCTTTTTGAAGGATTGACTTGGACTGAATGACATTAAAATTGGTGTCTGGTAAGCATCTATTTCCTGTTTATTATATCATTATTAGCGGCTTATTCATACCGTCACCGGAGTGACTGCGACCCGACAGTCTATCCGAGTTTTCGTGTGCACAGAATACCCTCCAGTGGCCACAATCAGAATATGAGCAGCCAAATATAATTACCTTATCATAATAATCGTTTATTGTCATGTTCATAGGAGACCTCCTTTTCCAGCACATCTGTATTTAGATAAAGCACATTAAGTTCAATTCACCGAGATAAGGATCCTGAGTTTAAAAAAGTGACAGTTATTTTCAGCCGAATGAGATTTGAAAATTACAGTCACAAGGCTACAATAAAGATTCTTATCCCTTTGTAAAGGTTTATGAATTGAGCCTATTGTGTTTGGATACAAGGAGCATGGAAAATGACACATTAAATATGTTTGTTAAAATTATCTAAGAAATAAATAACGGTGGTATTATGTATTATGTCGGATGATTTCTTGCCATGAGACCTCTAAACATCAGAGCACACTAAGTGTAAAATGTTGCTCATGAGCTATTAGTCTGTATCCACTGATTTTCATGTTTTGTATTTAAAGCGGAGTTCCACCCACATTTTTCACTCCTCACCATGCAGAACTAATGTGCATCCTTAAAATGAATTGGCAATGTATTTATTTTTTCTGTTCATTTTGCTGATTTTATGCCTATATCTAATTTCACTTCCTCCTTTAGGGGTCACAGCGCCGTACGTCATTTCCGGTTTTGCATTGGCTCCTGGGAGATCTTGGTCAGCTTGGCATGGCACTTCTCTCGTTTTGCATTGGTGTCTATGGAAAGTGTTGGTCAGCTTGGCATGGCAGTGCCATGCCAAGCTGACCAAGATTGCACCGCACTGTACTTGTGCGAGATTGACAGGTGCATGCTGGGTAGCCAGCATGCACGGAATCCAGGAATAAGGAAACTGCGGCTTCAGATTCCCACACTTCACAAAGAAAACGATGCTGCACAAATAGAAAACTAGGCATAGTTTACAGCATACCTTTGTTACATTGCAGGAGGTATGAGTATTCTAGGGGTATTTTTATCTTAAAAGTCATATTTCAGCCGGAACTTTGCTTTAAAAAAACACTTCACGACCACCCAATGTCATTATACGGTGGTACTTTGCAGTTGAATACCATTGTTATGGCAGCAGATAGTTGCCATAACCCCGGTATCATTTTAACGGGCGGGTGGCCCGCTTTCTGATAAAAGTGGTCTCTGTGGCGCATTCACCACAAGATCACTTTTATTGGGGACAGGAGAGGGTCCCCCCCCCCCCCACCCTGCTTCGACGTCTCCGCTGCTACCAATGGCTCTGTCCTCTCCCCTCAATGCTTGGTTGCAAACTGAGGGGAAGATGGCCTCCGCTCAGCTCCATAGCATTGCAGGGAGGAAGTGACATCAAACGTCACTTCCACCCAATGCTCTTAAAGGAGAAGTTTTTTTTTCAAATTACATTAATTTTTTTTTTTTTATTATTGCATCTCAGTGTAAATATATCTTTTTGACCCCAGATCTCACATTTAAGAGGTCCTGGCATGCTTTTTTCAAGGAATGTTTACATTGCTTATTACAAGGAGAGAGAGAAAGGAGAAGTAACGCTAAGCAAGATTTGTGCTGGAGGAAGAAAGCCGTGAATATACAGGGCTGTATATAGAGTGGTTCCGTTCAAAAACTGTTCAATTCCTTGGGCATCCCATAAATACCCTATACCCCATCCAAGTTTAATCCCCTAATAAAAACAACCAAAACAATGTACCAGTCTGTTCTTCTTGACTCCGGATGCGAGGAGACAGTGTGACTGAGGGCAGAGTGACAGGTGAACCACTACTTCCAACAACCCCTATGGGGGCATGGCTACAATAGATATAAATTCCAATTACAAATACATATACTGTATATACCTGTTTATTCCAGTGATGTAATTAGTGGCTTGCCTGGAGTTCAACTTTAAAGTACACACATTTCTAAAAGTGATAAAGCTTTGCAGGCACTTTTTTCTATGCCCAATCTGTTCAATTTCACTTTCTATAGAATTCATACAAGATTGGGGTTTATGTGGCAGGTGCAGCTAAGCCTTCCGTCTCCGAATATTAAAGTAGAGGGGCAGGTTCTAAAAATGTGCCTTAATTCTTGCCTTTGCAGTAATTATGAGCACCTGCAAGCTTATGGGAAGCTCTAAGGAGACATTCAACTGCACCAATAAAGGCAACAAAAGTTACAGAATGTAATTTTAATCAAGAACATTGTACTTCCTTGGGTATAAAATGTGTCAAATGGAAAACTCGAGCAAGGCTTCTTTTAACTCCTCGGATGTGACGCTGGCGTGCCTGGATGCAGGGCTGCCAATAGAAATCACAAGGCCCAGAGGAATCTCGAAGGGTATTCGAACGTCCACGAGTATTAATGACGTTTCCGTTCTTAATTCCGTGTAAAAATCTTGGACGGGGAGATGAAATTATAAGCCTCTGCCTTCCGAATCGACGTGGACGGTGTATTTGGGGTTAGAACATACTTAAGATATCTTTCACTTTAACTTGTCTAACCCGTATCTTTTTTCACGGACGTTTCGAAATAGTGAAAATCTTTACACACATGAAATTTCAACTTGAGGTCCGTTCGGTGATTAATGTAGTGACCTTATTTGTCCATATATGTCA
>BLSH010167336.1:404669-417557 GCA_018402905.1 Glandirana rugosa | reverse complement strand
CTAACTATCCGATGTTAGTACAACGATCCCCCCCTGCTGAGCTATTGTGTTCAGACAAGGGGACAGCCCCCTCGCCATTGGCTGCAAGCGCTGAATGGGTGCCAATCGGCTCACTTCAATTTCTTAATTCAACCATACAAAATCTCGAATTTTCCTCTTTCCCTAAAGTTCCCTTCCACCCTTCCCTCTCCCCCTCCAGGTCTTCCAAATTACTCTCCCTTTTCCCATCCTTCCTCCCTTCCAGTGCTTAACACCTCTAAATATTTTTGTGATTTTTTAAAACCCACCCACATTTCCCATTTTTCCTCTCTTATATCTTTCTCTTCGGCTTCAGTGTTTAAGTACTCCAGGTTTGCCACTTCTTCTACTCTATTACACCATTCTTTTAGAGAGGGGGTGCTCCTTTTTTTTGCCAGTATTTAGGTATTAGACCCTTGGCTGCGCTTAAAAGGGTTGGTGTTAGCGTTTTTACGTACTGTTTGATAGGCTTTTTCCCGGCATGGAACAGGCACACCCATGGGTCTATCTCGATTTCTTCTTTAGTTATTATTTTTATTAATTCTGTTACCTTTCCCCAGTATTCTTTAATGATTGGGCAGTCCCACCATAGGTGTGCCATTGTCCCTTTTATATCGCACCCCGCCAACACTTTTCAGACTTCTCCTTTTGAAATTTTGCCTCTCTTGCTGGTGCCAAGTACCACCGGGAGATACATTTATAGTTCGTCTCCCAGGTTTTACAATCTGTAGACGTTTTATCATTATTTTTCCCCACTGTTGCTCTGACACTCGTGCTCCCAATTCTTGCTCCCACCTGTCAATGAATGGAGGCCATTCCTCTTCACTCAATGCCTGCAATACCTTGTACATTTCAGATACCCCGCCTTTCTTTTTTTCTCTCATACATACTTTTTCTAGTATTGACAATTCGCTCCATTTTCTCAATGGCTGTGGGAGAGTATCCACAAAGTGTTTCAGTTGGAGGAACCTCCATTCATTGATCCTAGTGAACTTCTCAGTTTGTTTTAATTCTTCTAGTGACCTTATTTTCCCTTTATCCATTATATCCCTTAGTTTTAGTGACTCATCTTTGATCCATTTCCCGTGCCATCTCTCCTGTCCTGGTGCGAAGTAATTAGCACCACATAGTGGCGTGAGTGGTGAGTTGTATTTCCATTTCCCTTTTTTTAGTGTATTGTCCCATACTCTAAATACGTTGTGCGTGATGTCACTGGTATTTACATCTATGTTCCTAAATTTCGGTGGTATCCAAATCATCTTTCCTAGTTGTGTTTTACTGAGTGTGTTTTCTATTTTTACCCATTTTTTTCCATTATTATTTGAACCCACCCAATCACTCGTGCTAACACGTTTGCTAAATAATATTTTTTTATGTCTGGGAGTGCCAGCCCTCCCCTTGTCTTCCCCCTATTTAGCACCGCAGTTTTAATCCTCGGCTTATGATTCCGCCATATAAATCATGTTAATATCTTTTTCATAGTCTGAAAAAACTCTTGTGGGATATGGATTGGGAGCATTTGAAATTTGTATGTAACTTTTGGTAGTATTATCATTTTTATCGCATTTATCGGACGATTTCTGTTGAACCGGTCGTTACTGGCCTGATGTTCAGCCCGTGTGTACTAGGCTAAACCCACAAAATACAGATCTGTATGGTGTGGTAGTAGGGATTCCAAAGCTAAGGAAAAACATAATTAACAGCCCAAAATGGCTTTATCATGAAGCTTCAGAGTTTCAGAGATTTAAAGGATATGTAAGTTTGTTTTTAAAAAAAACATTTCATACTTACCTCCTCTGTGAGGCTAGATTTGCACAGCGTGGCCCTGATCCTCCTTTTCTGGGGTCCCTCAATGTCACTCCTAGCTCCTCCTCCTCCAGTGCCCCGTTGGAGAGCCTCTCTCCCTCGGGGCACTCGTGCGGGCGCGCTCCCATGTCCTGCTGCTGCATGCATTGACACAGACAGCAGGACTCGGCTCCCCCCCTGGCTCCCACTGTCAATCAAATGCAATGACGCGGGAGCCAGGGGCGGAGCCGAGTCCTGCTGTCTGTGTCAATGGACGCAGAAGCAGGATGCAGGGGCGCACCCGCATGACTGCCCCGAGGCTGCTATCAATCTATTCAATGAAGACTCGAGACACCGGCTGCAGCATGCGGGGTCAGGAGCCAGAAGGAGAGTCAGCCGAGCAGGGTCTTAAATCCAGGAACCAGAAGGGAACATCAAACAGGCAAAGTCTTTCACAGGAAAACACAGCAGAGATTTCTCAAGCGATGTTGACCAAGGTGAAGGCATCTGTGATCTGATCCACACCGTTTATATAGCAACAGAGCTGGCTTAACAAGGCAGGATATGGTCATCAGGTGAGACAGAGTGGAAGCTGAGAGTGGCAATTAACCCTCAGGTGAGCAGCTTGCTCTGAGAAGGGAGAGTTGAGCCCAGCGCTGACAGTACCCCCTACTCAATGACCCCCTCCCTGGGGGGCCACCAGGTTTGAGGGGAAAACGTCTATGGAAAGCACGGAGGAGGACAAGAGCATGTACTTCCAAGGATGAGACCCAAGAACGCTCCTCCGGACCGTACCATTTCCAATGAACCAGGTACTGTATGCGCCCACGGAACCTACCGGAGTCAATGATAGATTGTATTTCATGCTCCTCTTGGTTCTTAACCTGAACAGGATGAGGACATGGTACGGAGGTGACGAAGCAGTTGCATACCAAAGGTTTTAACAAGGAGACATGGAATACATTAGAAAGTCGCATATTAGAATGCAGGTCTAAAGCGTAAGCCACTGGGTTGATCTTGCGGAGAATATGAAAAGGCCCAATAAACCGTGGTGCCTGGTCTACAGACCAGGAGGTATGGGAGGTGAGGGAGGCACGGGTGGGACTACAAAGCTTGGAGCCAAACGTACAGGAGGCGTCCGCAAGCGCTCCTTTAGGGAAGGTCTCTCTCGGAGTCTGGAGGCAATAAGAATGGCAAACGTGATCAACCTCTCCAGCTCAGTAGGAATGTCTCTGGCTGCTATCTCATCTTTGATGTTATCCGACAGACCATGAGAAAAAGAAGTCACGAGAGCCTCATTGTTCCAAGCAACATCTGCTGCCAAAGTATGGAATTCAATGGCGTAATCGGCAACTGTTCTCGTACCCTGCTTGATGGACATGAGGCTTTTGGCAGCGTAGTGGAGCGTGCAGGAATGTCAAATACCTTTTTAAAGGAGGCCACAAACTCTAGGTAACTCTGAACAACAGGTTTTTGCATCTCCCATAGAGGGTTTGCCCAGGCCAAGGCTCTGACAGAAAGCAAAGAAATCACGAAGCCTGCTTTGCTTCTGTCTGTAGAGAACGCCTGGGGCAGCATCTCATAGTATATCCCAACCTGATTGAGAAACCCTCTGCAATGAGCTGGACTGCCCCAAACCGCTGGGGAAGCAGAGTGGAATCAGACATACCCCTTATAAGGAAAATATATGAGGCGAGTGCCTGCACAGAGACTTGAGCATCAGCAGGAGCGGCCTGTAACACAGGTTGCACCGGAACAGTCACCGTAGGAGGAACCAGGTGAGCAGTACAATTCAGGGGCATCTGTAACGCTAGGACAAACTGATCCATGCGATGATCCTGCTCATCCAATCTGGAGAAAATATTACCAGCAAGTGAAATGTCTGCATCTTCTGAATTCATGGCCTTCACCTACTGTCAGGAATCATGAATCAGACCAAGACAGAAGTGCAGTAAAATCACACTTTTTAATAAAAAGGTAAAATTACATAAACAGAGTAAACGTGGTCAAAACATAGCCAGGGTTCGGTAATCAGAGCGGATAGTCAGAACAAGCCAGTGAAACAGGAGTCCAGAGATCAGCGAAGTCAAACCAACGGCATGCAGGGTCAGGAGCCAGGATGAGTCAGCCGAGCAGGGTCTTGAATCCAGGAACCAGAAGGGAACGTCAAACAGGCAATTCTTTCACAGGAAAACACAGCAGAGATTTCTCCAGAGATGTTGACCAAGGTGAAGGCATCTGCAATCTGATCCAGACAGTTTATATAGCAGCAGAGCTGGCTTAACAAGGCAGGATATGGTCATCAAGTGAGACAGAGTGGAAGCTGAGACTGGCAATTAATCCTCAGTTGAGCAGCTTGCTCTGAGAAGGGAGAGATTATCGGACGGATGATCATCCGTTTTTTTTTTGCATGCTAGTCTCATAATGAAAAACCAAGAGGTTACAAAAGTTACGAAAATTTTCGTAAGAGGATACAACTTCCAAGTGATGTAATGTATTCTTTTATTGCCGAGCATGCGTGGTCTTGGTCTTCTAATTTTTTACGATGAATCCTATACTAATGTCTTGATGATGAAACGCGCAGGGAATCACGGAGCAGCGGCGCAAGAGTTTACAGCTTTCAGATCATTCCTAGTGGCGGGACACGGCCCTATAATATGTGAGTGACACTTCATATGTTTTTAAATAGTTTTAATAAATGGTATCAAGTCTGTTCTGTGGTTGCTTCTCTTCTATGGATTATATGAGAGGAACCCCATGCCATCAGGTGGACACACATCCATATGCCTTGCAGACTTACCTTGGCATAAGCCCAGGGGGTCCATACCGGCAGGTGAGTTTGCACCCTGGTGGGAGCCCGTATGTTAGGTACTGCAGTGATTTTGCACAAGCACGGAGCAATTTTAGTTTTGATATTTGATTAACTTTTTATGCACCATTCAGATGAACTTTTATGCACTTCTTTCACTGGCAACATACTTACTTCTGCATTTATGGATTGGATTTAGCATTTTAATTTTTATATACTGATGAGTTTTGCATATGTTACATGAATTGATGCACATGTGGATATATGTACAATTGATTGATACGGCACACCAGCACCTTACTGCATATAATAGAAATTCATTATGAAGCACAGCAAACACCAGTAGAATCCTGCACTGATTATACAAAAATTGTTCATTCTGGTATCGTACGAGAAAAATCGGCTTATACTAATGATCAGATTATCGTACGATCGCTCCGAAAGAGGTACTTTTCGTTCGATTTTCTCATCGTGTGTACTAGGCATTTGCTCTGGACTGAGAGCAACCTACAAAATGTGATCATGACTCCAAAGCAAAGCTAAGTAAAACCCATATATAACAGCCCAAAGGTATTTCTCATCAAGTCAAGTTTCAGAGACTTGGCACACCAAAAGTCGTACCATGGCTCTGGATTTGAGAGCAAGCCTCTGTAGCTAACTCACACAGCACTATTTTTTAGACATCTATGCAGTAATGACAAATTGAATTTTATATTACAGTGAGTTATTTTCTAATGGGTATTATTTTAGTTATACAGTATGTACATTGGTATAATGGCATCTATAAACCAGATAGCATCTGATAATATTAAGTCCAAAAATTAACTTATTACACATTAGCCCTTACCATTTGATATTTCTTTATCTTCATTTCTATGCATGTGTATATGTACAGTATGTGTATGTATTTTTGGTTGTACGTATATTATCCATGAAGTTCTATTATTGTTAGACTTATAATTTTATCAATCACATTTACATTATATTGTGTTGTATTGTACTCTTGATGAAGGGGGAGCCTCTTTGACCCCTGAAACACATTGGCTGTTTGTTACAAACTAATACATTAATATGGACTCTTTTTTTTCCTTTGGTCTGGCACTCCTATTTGTACATGTTTTTTCCTAATAAACAATTCTACAATCTTAGTCCCTTAATGACCTAGATCAGTGGTCTCCAAACTGCAACCCGGGGGCCAAATGCGGCCCTTTGCTTGCCTTTATCCAGTCCATGAGGTACTATTCCTCCCACTAACACCAACAACAGGGCACTATTGTTTCCTCTAATACCAACAATGGGGCACTATTCCTCCCACCAATTCCAATGATGGGGCACTATTCCTCCCACTGACACCAATGATGGGGCATTGTTTACTCCTATTGATTGTTGTCGGGGCATTTTATACCCCCACTGGCCACAGTCCAGCCCCCTTAAAGTCTGAAGAGCAGTAAACTGGCCCTTTGTTTAGAAAGTTTGGAGACCCCTGGACTAGATGAAAAAATGGATTTGGCTTGACATACACTTTAAGGTCAGGAGCTTTTGCCAATAAAAGCTGCTTCTTCTTTCAAAGCCTTAATGTATACAACCTACCTCAACCAATTAGAATTGCGTTCATCTGTTGCATCAATGTACGTATAGTGGTCTTTTCCATGAGTAATCTAAGTTGATATAAAAATAATATATTAGGACGTATTTAGTAAAATAACTTTAAATGCTTTAACCACTTTTAGCATTTCTCTCCTACATGTAAAAAAATGAATTTGTTGCTAGAAAACAAAGTAGAACCCTCTACACATATATTTATATATATATATCTATATATATATATATAGATATATATAGTATCTCACAAAAGTGGGTACACCCCTCACATTTTTGTAAATATTTTATTATATCTTTTCTATGACACTGCTACAATGTAAAGTAGTGAGTGTACAGCTTGTATAACAGTGTAAATGTGCTGTCTCCTCAAAATAAAAGCACACAGCCATTAATATCTAAACCGCTGGCAACAAAAATGAGTACACCCCTAAGTGAAAATGTCCAAATTGGGCCCAAAGTGTCAATATTTTATGTGGCCACCATTATTTTCCAGCACTGCCTTAACCCTCTTGGGCATGGAGTTCACCAGAGCTTCCCAGTTTGGCACTGGAGTCCTCTGCCACTCCTTCATGATGACATCACGGAGCTGGTGGATGTTAGAGATCTTGCGCTCCTCCACTTTCCGTTTGAGGATCCCCCACAGATGCTCAATAGGGTTTAGGTCTGGAGACATGCTTGGCCAGTCCATCACCTTTACCCTCAGTTTTTTTAGCAAGGCAGTGGTCGTCTTGGAGGTGTGTTTGGGGTCGCTATCATGTTGGAATACTGCCCTGCGGCCCAGTCTCCGAAGGGAGGGGATCATGCTCTGCTTCAGTATGTCACAGTACATATTGGCATTCATGGTTCCCTTAATGAACTGTAGCTTCCCAGTGCCGGCAGAACTCATGCAGCCCCAGACCATGACACTCCCACCACCATGTCTGTAGGCAAGACATATTTGTTTTTGTATTCCTCACCTGGCTGCCGCCACACATGCTTGTCACCATATGAACCAAATAAGTTTATCTTGGTCTTGGCACTCATGCAGCCCCAGACCATGACACTCCCACCACCACGCTTGACTGTAGGCAAGACACACTTGTCTTTGTAATCCTCAGCACCTGGTTGCCGCCACACACACTTGACAGCATCTGAACTAAATAAGCTTATCTTGGTCTTAGACCACAGGACATGGTTCCAGTAATCCATGTCCTTAGTCTGCTTTTTTTCAGCTTTCTTGTGCATCATCCTTAGAAGATGCTTCCTTCTGGGACGACAGCCATGCAGACCAATTTGATGCAGTGTGCGGTGTATGGTCTGTGCACTGACAGGCTGACCCCCCACAGCTTCAACCTCTACAGCAATGCTGGCAGCACTCATACGTCTATTTCCCCAAGACAACCTCTGGATATGACGCTGAGCACATGCACTCAACATCCTTGGTCGACCATGATGAGGCCTGTTCTTAGTGGAAACTGTCCTGTTAAACTACTGTATGGTCTTGGTCACCATGCTGCAGCTGTTTCAGGGTCTTGGCAATCTTCTTATAGCCTAAGCCATCTTAGAGCAACAATTCTTTTTTTCAGATCCTCAGAGAGTTCTTTGCCATGAGGTGCCATGGTGAACTTCCAGTGACCAGTATGAGAGAGTGAAAGCGATAACACCAAATTTAACACACCTGCTGCTCCCCATTCACACCTGAGACCTTGTAACACTAATGAGTCACATGACACCGGGGAAGGAAAATGGTTATTGGGCCCAATTTGGACGTTTTCACTTAGGAGAGTACTCACTTTTGTTGCCAGCGGTTTAGACATTAATGGCTGTGTGTTGAGTCATGAAAAGATATAATACATTTTTTACAAGAATGTGAGGGGTGTACTCACTTTTTTGAGAAACTGTGTTTATATATATATATACATATATATATATATATATATATTTAGCATAGGCCCTAGAAAATAAAATGGTTGGCATCACATTTTTTTATGTCACACGATATTTATGCAGTGATTTTTCAAATGCTACTTTTTGGGTAGAAATACACTTCAATGAATTTTATGCACAAAACGAAAAACACAATATATTACCCAATTGTTTGGTAAAATATAAAAGATGATGTTACGCCAAGTAAATAGACCAAACATGTCAAGCTTTAAAACTGTGTCCGCCTGTGGAACGGCGCCAAATTACGGTACCTGAAAACTCCATAGGCAACGCTTTAAAAGCCTTTACAAGTTACCAGTTGATAATCGCACACGAGGTCTGGCGCAGAAATTATTGCTCTTACGTTCGTGGCGATACCTCACTTGTGTGGTGCAATTATTGTTTGAGTGGGGGACCTACTTGCACATGAGCACGTGGGACCGGGGGTGCTTTAAAAAATTTTTGTTTGTTTTAATTTAATTTTTTTTTAACACTGTACTTTTTTCTTTCAAATCATCTATTACAATGAACAACATTCCTTATAACAGCATGAGTCGTGACAGGTCCTCTTTATGGAGAGATCTGGCCGGCTGCTTTACTGACAGTTAACGGCCAGGTAAACTAAGAATAGAAGTGGGAAGTTATGAAATTCTTGTTGCTTCCTGATTTTGACATCACACAGTGGGAGGAACAACATCCAATCCTCTCACTGTGTGCCTAGAGCCGGATGCTGCCAGTCACAACACCCTTACCAGGCTCTCCCGTGCGATCGACTGCCTGTAAAAGTAATCCAGCAGCTTGTTAGCCACTTGGTTTACTTTTATCTTGTGCAGAATCTCTGGCCCTAAAGAATAATATCTTGATCATTGCTGTAGTGATGACTGAGATATCACCCTTATGGTCCGAGGACGTTTATAAACGTGGGATGTGGTAAAAATTGTGTTAAATAGAGGCTGTCAAATTCCTAAAACTTAAAAGACTTGTCCTGTATAGGATGCTATCCAAGCAGGCCTAGATAATGTGGAAACTGGTGACAGTAGGGCTCACAGAAAGCCACACCAGACAGGGTTGGGTGAAGATCTCCTTAGCAAGATCCCTGTCCCTTGAAAACATAAATCTACTTTGAAAAAAGTTCCTGCCAGTAAATACACTTGAAATACTTCTGGCAACTTACAGTTTTGCCCCTTTGCTGCTATGATTAGTGAAAGATTCTGTTGATCTGACTGTCTAGCATCTAAATTATAGTAAATATAATCTAGGTTATAAGGTTAAACACTCTCTAGGCCAGCCTTTCTCATCCATTTTATCTTAGAGAACCCCTTGAAATAATATTCATGCCTCAGGCAATCCTATCTGAAACCAATTTATTAGCAGTCAGTGGGAAAAAATGCCCCTTACATAGTTTGCCAATGGGAAGAACCCCCCTCCCCTTTAAAGTGTTGGTCATAATGCCACCCTTAGATATAGGTAAAAAAGATAATTTGGGTCCTCAAGTGGCGTAAGCCTTGGATCGATGCAGGAACTATCCAATGGGAGGAAAATCAGCTATACCCCTTACACTGAAGGCCAGTATGAAGAAACCCCCCTTACAGGGTGGCCAAATGCCTTACAGATAGCTATAAAGATCATTTGTGTGAGCTGATGAGTTCTCAAGTGGCATTGGCCCTGGAACTATGCAAGAACTATCCAATAGGAGGTCAATCAGTCTGCCAGGAAACAAATACAGCTAATGCTCATTCCTGTGCAGTTACTGCTCATTCCCATGAGCAGGACATCGATGAGCTCTTAGTAATGTCCAGCATGCACTGACACGCATGTCTATGTGCACTGGTGCCAAGCTGATTATTTAAAGAAGATCCTGGTGTGTGATAATTCCTGGATGTTCTTCATCTTTCGCCTCTTCCTGCTTTTGCTGATTGATCAGTCATTGCTGACCCAGTTCGTTCCTAACCTTGCTCTGTGGATTCTGGATACTGACCTCGACTTGCCTCTGACTATTCTCTGCCTCCTTCCATGGTACTGACCTTAGCATGCTACTGTATCCTGCTCTGCCTGCCTCCCTGGTACTGACCTCAGCCTGCTCTTGGACCTTGCTCTGTCTGCCTCCCTGGTACTGACCTCGGCCTGCTACTGGACCTTGCACTGCCTGCCTCCCTGGTACTGACCTTAGCCTAATACTGGACCTTGCTCTGCCTGCCTCACTGGTACTGACTTTGGCCTGCTACTGGACTTCGCTCTGCCTTCTTCCTGTCCAATCTGCTGCCTCACTGTGTATGACCTTGGCTCACCTTGACTACTTCTGTATCCGTGGCAATCACCTGCTACCAAGCTACCGGAATCCATGATTCTTTGGGCCTTGTACTTCTGCCACCAAATTTAGGACTGCCCAGACCAGAGCCACGAGGGAAGCCCTCTCGTCAACTCGACCTCCAACCAAGGTACATGACACAGTCATAGCTCTAGGAAAACCTAGCAGCCTCTGGAGGAACACTAGGGTTCCACAAAACCCTGGTTGAGAATGGCTGCTCTAGTTTAACACAACCCCCAAAAAAATGATTATGGTAACTTAATTAAGCTTCTAACCCTCCAGGCGTAGCCACTTGTGGAAGCTGTTTCTTCATCAGTTGGAATTCCTTCAAAAGGTCCAAAATGTGTTCCTTTTGGGATAATATCCCCTTCATTCCAAACTCCTAATCCAGCACGTGGAATCCCAGAAATTCTGATACTCAGTGAAGGTGGAAGTGTACGTTTGGCTCGGTGCTCTGTTCCCAATTTAACCATGGAGTCAGAAATGAAAACTGGGGCACCGTGTTTTTTACAGTCATCAAGGAAAAAATCCTGACATTCTTCACAAACTAGGGAAGGAAGAAAAGAAAAGAGGCATATATAAAAATGTTATCAACAACAGACTTGTGTCCACTTTGAATACAATAATGTGTTTTGTTCCGGAAGGGACAAAGAACATGTAGTACTTGATCCCAGGTGCTGTCAATGGCTAGCTGATAGGTTGGACAGGGTGACCCACTATCCCCACACGGCTGTCCGGACATCCATTAAACAAGGATAGGGCAGATTTGACAAACAGCATTTTTCTCCATGTCCAACTCTTCCTTGCTCGTCTGGAACATTTTAGCAGTGCCCTATCCATCCTCACAGCTAACCTTAGACAGCAGCTAGGAAGATGCAACAAAGTAGATCCCTGGAGAACACATTAATACCAACTGAAGTGAAACTTCATCTTTAACCACCTCCCGCCCGCTGTATAGACAAATGACAACAGGTGGGATCCTCTCTTGTTCTGGGCTGATGTCATATGACGTTGCCCAGTCTGACCGAGATCGTGCACCCCCGGGGGCACGCAGCGTGGCGATTGCAGGCGCGCTGTGCTCCTGGGATATGGCGCGACCTTGATCTCGGTAAAGAGCAGATGACGCGGTTCTTTACCCATGTGATCAGCTGTGTCCAATCACATGTAAATAAGGAGATGCTGTTTATCGGTTCTCCTTGCCTCACACTGACAGAGTGTGAGGAGAGCCAAACAGCGGCATCTCCTCACGGGGAGACTATATAGATAATCAGAGAACAGATTATCAGTACAGCCCCAACAGTGCCCAGCAGTGGTGCCAGTCTGTGCCCATAAGTGAGGCCATTCTGTGCCCATCAGTGATGCAAGTCAGTGCTGCCCAATCAGTGCCCCTTATCATTGTCCATCAGTGCCACCTATCAGTGCCCATCAGTGCTGCATATCAGTGTCGCCTATCTGTGCTGGATATTAGTGCCTTCTCATCAGTGCCCTTTAGTGCCTCCTCATCAGTGCTGCCTCATCAGTGCACATCTGTGAAGGAGAAAAATTATATTTATTTACAACATTTTCTGACAGAAACTAAGAAAACTTTTTTTTTTTTTAAGTCTTCAGTCTTTTTTGTTTTTTTAGCAAAAAATAAAAACCCAGTGGTGATTAAAAACCACCAAAAGAAAGCTCTATTTGTGGAGAAAAAAAATGATAAAACATTTATTTTGGGTACAGTGTTGCATGACTGCGCAATTGTCATTCAAAGTGTGACAGAGCTGAAAGCTGAAAATTGGCCTGGGCAGGAAGAGGGTGAAAGTAGGTAAGTGGTTAAGGTGTCACCAAACCCACATCATAAAAATCTATCAATAAATGGTGTATTGCATGCTGTTCATAGTCACTATGAGATTCATTTTCTGTATTCTGCAAAAAACATGGTTGATCCTGCTGTTCTCGATTTCTCCCTTCTGTTCATATCCCCAATTCAGCTAGGGCTTTTGCAGCTGTAGTAGCAACTCTGCACATGCTCAGTTTTCAGTGAGTTTCTATGCTGAGCTTTTCCCTGGCGTTACGTGATTACAGATTAACTCGTTTATCCATCGTTTACTCCAATTTACAACTATTTACATTTTAATACGAAAACTTTAAATTAAAAATAAAAAACCGTTATTATGTCACACCCACCTAAAGACGGTCAGTATCCGACGCAGAATCTTATTCTCTCTCCACTTCGGAAGTACTTAGATGTACATTATAGGACGGGGGGTAACATAAATCGACCAATCACCCGTACCTCCTCCTCCCTCACCCGACAGTAAACACATATGTAGGTGTACCCACAGTGTACCCGACGAGTCTACACTATCCCTCCTTTTCGAGTCGTATCTTTGAGTGACTTTTGACTCGTACACGTCTCAACGATGATGTCGACGTTTTCGGGATCGACTTAACCCCTATACTTGTCTTCCCTCTTTAGCTC
>BLSH010167336.1:382321-394201 GCA_018402905.1 Glandirana rugosa | reverse complement strand
TTTCTTGGACTTCCAACCAGAGGAAAATTAATCTCCAGTTGCTGCTGGCTCATAGCTTTACAGAAGAGAAAGTGTCCACCTACTTGTACATAGTTTTAGAGTATCCCCCTCAATTCCCTAACCCCATCCAAGTTACCTAAGAAATAAAAACACCAAAAAGAGAACCCCTGTTCAGTAAGCCTCAGGCTGGTCATACACTATACAATTTTCTTATTCATTTTCCTTTAGATTTACCTTCAACTATGTAGTGCAAGGGCCTGTCTGATTGCATACAAATTGAAAGTGTTTAGGTTTGGCCTCATATCATATGTTTTTTGTTAAATATAAAGGAAAGATGAACAAGAAAATTGCATAGTATATGGCCAGCCTAAGAGTGACTGTAACCGTGTGTCTGGGTGTGGGGCAACAAATGGGGAAAGAACTCAGGGCAATCTACTTAGCGGCTCCTTTGGGGGTAGCCCTACTTGCTTTGACTGGAGTGAATATTTAATAATATTCTGCACATGGTATAACTACTAAGGATTTATTTTTTCACTGTAAATTTAAAAAGGTGAAATAAACTTACACAAGAAGTCATCATCCTGTAAGTCATTAATTTCCGCGTAGATTATTCTTTTTTTGCTTCTTAAACTGTACCCATTGCTGCTGCACTCCATGCTGCAGTGCTCTTCATCCATGTTGTTGCATTCTTCATCCATGTTGCAGTGCTCTTTATCCATCTTGCTGCATTCTTTATCCATGTTGCAGTGCTCTTTATCCATGTTGCAGTGCTCTTTATCCATGTTGCTGCGCTCTTCATCCATGTTGCTGCGCTCTTCATCCATGTTGCAGCGCTCTTCATCCATGTTGATGTGCTCTTCTTCCTTAGAAGCTAAAATATATTAAGTAATGAATGCTTTTTCAAAAGTAATTTTGATGTTTGCTAACATCCAAGTCGTGGTTGTTGTATATAAAGTACTATCATTCAGCAGTGTGTAATCATTTTACATATCAATACTATTATGTGTTATATAATAATATATTACAATAATCATTCTGTATTTTTGTATTAACAATTTGCTTTATTTATTTTTTAGCAAGAACCAGAAACTAAGGTTGAATCCATGATGTCTATTGCTTAAAATATGTTTTTCTAGCAAA
Source organism: Glandirana rugosa (assembly GCA_018402905.1). Taxonomy (NCBI): domain Eukaryota; kingdom Metazoa; phylum Chordata; class Amphibia; order Anura; family Ranidae; genus Glandirana; species Glandirana rugosa. The sequence continues at coordinate 393,061 of BLSH010167336.1, read as the reverse complement.
AACTCTTCTATGTGGTCTTTTATTAAAGAGGAAGTAAACTGTGTCAATTTTTTTTTTTAACCCTGCAAAGTACAGGCATAATGTGCTAGTAGTCATCGCATACTAACACATTATAAAATACTTACCTTAGAACGAAGCCCTGAACCGCCGCGCTGTGAGCTCTGACAGACGCTTCCATCTTCACCCAGTTTTCCTTCCGGGCTCGTGTCCTCCAGCCGTCTGATTGGCCGCGTCAAGATGATGTCACTCCAGGCGTCACGGACCGAGGCACGGGGCTGTTAAGGGAGGGCACGGGTATACTGCCCCTTCAGAGCGCATGCACCGGTGACATAACTGGCTGCATGAAGTGTGAATATCTCCTAAACCATGCAGGTTTAGCAGATATTCATAGTACCTACGGGTAAGCCTTCTTATAGGCTTACCTGTAGGTACAAGTTTACGGAATGGGTTTACAACCTCTTTAAATTCCCCAGTGCCTTCCCAACTATAGATGTTAAACTAACCAGTGTGTAGATACTTGGTAAAGATTTTGATTCCTTTTTAAATATAAGCCATTGGCCTTACGCCAATCCAGTGGTACTATGCCAGTCATTAAAGAGTCCCTACAAATTAGAAACAATGGATCAGATATAACAGAGCTCAGCTCTTTGAGGACCCATGGGTGTAAGCTATCTGGTCCAGGTGCTTTAATCACCTTTATTTTTATGTTTAGCAGATGTGTTCCAGGACTGCCAGAGAAGAGTCTAAAAGTAGCAAAGTCTGGATGAAAACCTGACTACTTAATCCCTTCATGCCGACCTATGCAAATATGTGGCCCCACTGGACTGGGTCTCATGGAGAGCCCCAGGCCTCTTTCTAATGATCGGGGGCCCGAAATGTCCGATTCAAGGGCCACATGAATCGCCTCTGATTGGCTATCACAGTGATCAGTTACTGTGAAGCCTGCCCCCCGTGTTTTCTGTTTCTGTGAATAGACAAGACAGATACATTGTACCTTTCTCTGTCCTTGCAGAGATAAAAAAAAAAGTGTGTGTAGAAAAAAATAATAATTAAAAAATACCTAGATCAAGGTTTGATCTAGGTCAGCCACAGGGTTAATGTTTGGGTCAAGGTCAGGGTTAAAATCAAGGGTCAAGTTTAGGGTCAAAGGTCAGGGTCAGTATTTTTTGGACAGGAATTTTTTTTAATCAGTATCAGTGTCAGTTAGTGTCAGCGTGTTTTAGGTAGGATTAAAAAAAGAAAAATGTGCACTGTTGTTTCTGGGCTGTACTACAGGTACAAACAACTAACATACATGAATATGGTATCGATGCGATCATCTGGAGCAGGAGAATTTATTTTGGGTTGTTCTTTGGTGGTAGGTTATGGTAGTAGCAAGAAATGTTTTCTTTACTATTTCAGGCCAGCTTTCCTTAGAAAAAAAAAAAAAAAATTTGGACATATCCATTACCATTTACCACCAAATGAAAGCCCAATTTGTCCTGATAAAAAAAAAAAAAGGTATAATCCACCTGGACGCACAAAGTGTTAGTGATGAAATGTACAGTTTTACCAGCACATGTCAAAGTTGCAAAATTGGGCTTAGGCATTAAGATTTATTTTACGAAGAGGTTAAAAAGTAGGGTATACTTGCTCTGACTATTTAACAACTTCCATACCGGGCCTATTTTGGCACTTCTCTCCTACATGTAAAAATCATCATTTTTTTTATAGAAAATTACTCAGAACCCCCAAATATTATATATTTTTTAGCAGAGATCCTAGGGAATAAAATGGCGGTCTTTGCAACTTTTTATGTCACACAGTATTTGCGCAACAATTTCATGTTTCATAAAACAGTTAGCACAATCTTTTTTGTATAATGTGAAAGATGATGTTACGCCAAGTAAATAGATACCTAACATGTCATGCTTTAAAATTGTGCACACTTGTGGAATAGCGCCAAACTTTGGTACTTAAAACTCTCCATAGGCAACGTTTTAAAATTTTTTACAGGTTACATGTTTAGAGTTACAGAGGAGGTCTTTGGCTAGAATTGTTGCACTTGCTCTAACGCTTGCGGCGATACCTCACGTGTGATTTGAACGCCGTTTACATATGTAGGCGTGACTTACGTATGTGTTTGCTTCTGTGCGCAAGCACGCAGGGACGCTTTAATTTTTTTTTTTATTGTTAATTTTACTTTTATTTTTACACTTTCTCTTTAATTTTTTTTTTTTAATCACATTTATTCCTATTACAAGGAATGTAAACATACCTTGTAATAGGAATACTGTGTGACAGGTCCTCTTTATGGAGAGATGTGGGGTCTATAGGACCCCACTTCTCTCCTCCAGGCTGGAAAGACCGAGATAATAAAAAAAAAAAATGAACGATCTCGGCCTTTCCAGCTGAGCCACTGGCATTGTTTACTTCTGCCGGCCCGGACGTGACGTCGTAACGTTGCGCCCGGGCCCCCGAAGGTAATAGAGATGACTGAGGACCAACTGGTCTCAGGAAATCTCTATGATCAACTTCTGACAGCGGAAGATTCAATCTCTGGCTCGCCGATTGCACAGGCGAGCCGGTAGAAGCACCGGAGGGTGGCAGAAGGGGGGGGGGGTGTCTCCTCCCACCGCCTGTAAGAATGATTAAGCGGCTGAACTGCCACTATGATTGTTCTTACGGTGCAGGGAATCGCTGGCTGTAAAAGGTGATATATGAATGATGCCTGCAGCTGCACCCGTCATTTAGATATCCCACTCATGTCAAATGACGTCCTTGGGTGGGAAGTGGTTAATAATATTCGGCATAGGGTATAATAAGGATTTATTTTTTTCACTGTACATGAAAAAAGGTAAATAAAGTAAACTTACACAAGAAGTCATCATCCTGTAAGTCATTCAGTTTCGTGTACATTATTCTTTTTTTGCTTCTTAAATTGTATCCATTGCAGAACTCTTCATCCATGTTGCTGCGCTCTTCATCCATGTTGCTGCGCTCCTCATCCACGTTCCTGTGCTCCTCATCTGTGTTGCTGCGCTCTTCATCTGTGTTGCTGCGCTCTACATCTGTGTTGCTTCGTTCTTCATCTGTGTTGCTGTGCTCTTTATCCATGTTGCTGTGCTCTTTATCCATGTTGCTGCGCTCCTCATCTGTGTTGCTGCCCTCCTCATCTGTGTTGCTGCGCTCTTCATCCATGTTGCTGCGCTCATCTGTGTTGCTACGCTCATCTGTGTTGCTGCGCTCATCTGTGTTGCTACGCTCATCTGTGTTGCTGTGCTCTTCATCCATGTTGCTGTGCTCTTCATCCATGTTGCTGTGCTCCTCACCTGTGTTGCTGCGCTCCTCATCTGTGTTGCTGCGCTCTTCATCCATGTTGCTGCGCTCTTCGTCCGTGTTGCTGCGCTCCTCATCTGTGTTGCTGCACTCTTCATCCATGTTGCTGCGGTCTTCATCCGTGTTGCTGCGCTCCTCATCTGTGTTGCTGCGCTCTTCATCCGTGTTGCTGCGCTCTTCATCCGTGTTGCTGCTCTCCTCATCTGTGTTGCTGCGTTCATCCATGTTGCTGCGCTCTTCATCTGTGTTGCTGCGCTCCTCATCTGTGTTGCTGCGCTCTTCATCCATGTTGCTGCGGTCTACATCCTTGTTGCTGCGCTCTTCATCCGTGTTACTGTGCTCTTCATCCGCGTTGCTGCTCTCCTCATCCGCATTGCTGCGCTCCTCATCCGTGTTGCTGCTCTCCTCATCCGCGTTGCTGCGCTCTTCATCTGTGTCGCTGTGCTCTTCATCCGTGTTGCTGCACTCTTCATCTGTGTTGCTGCGCTCTTCATCTGTGTCGCTGTGCTCTTCATCTGTGTTGTTGCGCTCCTCATCCTTGTTGCTGCGCTCCTCATCCTTGTTGCTGCGCTCTTTATCCATGTTGCTGCGCTCTTCATCCGTGCTGCTGCGCTCTTCATCCGTGCTGCTGCGCTCTTCATCCGTGCTGCTGCGCTCTTCATCTGTGCTGCTGCGCTCTTCATCCGTGTTGCTGCGTTCTTCATCCATGTTGCTGCGCTCTTCATCCGTGCTGCTGCGCTCTTCATCCGTGCTGCTGCGCTCTTCATCCGTGCTGCTGCGCTCTTCATCCGTGTTGCTGCGCTCTTCATCCGTGTTGCTGCGCTCTTCATCCATTTTGCTGTGCTCTTCTTCCCTAGAAGCTAGAAAATATGAAGTAATGAATGCATAAGTAGATATTGGTATAGGACTGTCGACTACACACTGGACATTCACAAACATAAATGATCTGTTTTGCTTTTACAAGAGTACCTGTGGTGTTTGCTACCATGCATGTCATGGCTGCTGTATGTAAAGTACTGTCATTCAGCAGTGTGAAAGCAGTTTACAAATCAATACTATTATGTGATATATAATAATATATTACAATGATTATTCTGTATTTTTATTAACAATGTGCTTCATTTATTTTTAGCAAGAACCAGAAACGAAGGTTTCTTGGTTATTTTGGGAGGCGGCAAATACTTGGAAGCTCACTACACAGAATCTCATCACCTTGACTTCTAAGTTTCATGACAAGCATGAGATTTGCATGTGACATCTTTGGTAATGTCTGAGATCCTGATCACAGTTTTCCTCTTCAGAACAATGGGATGCCCTTTCTGTACATCTTATTTTGCTTGACATTTCTGATGTGTTCTGCAAAATAATGAATGTCCTGAAATATAGAGATTCACTTAGAGGAGCAGATAGGAAGATGGATGGATGGATGGATGAATGGATGGACAGACGAACAGATAAGAAACCACACACTCATGCTAAAAGATACCTAAAAAAAAACACTACATGACCAAACGTTTGTGGACACCTGACTGTCACACCTATATATAGGCTTGCTGCAGATCCCATTTGAAAATAAATATTAATGTACATTAACCACTTGTCCTCTGAAAGGTTTTAGCCCATTCATGGCCAGGGCATTTTTTTTCTATTCAGCACTGCGCTACTTTAACTGCCAATTGCACAGTCATGCAACGATGTACACAAATTTAATTTATCTATTTTTTTTCACACAAATAGAGCTTTCCTTTGGTGGTATTTGATCAGCACTGGGATTTGTATTCTTTATTATAAAATGGATATAAAAAGTCTACACACCCCTGTTAAAATGTCAGGTTTCTGTGATGTAAAAAAATGAGACAAAGATAAATAATTTCTGAAGTTTTTCCACCTTTAATGTGACCTATAAACTGTACAACTCAATTGAAAAACAAACTGAAATCTTTTTTTGGGGTAGGGGAGTAAAAATTAAAAACTAAAATAATGCGGTTGCACAAGTGTGCACACCCTCTTATAACGGGGAATGTCGCTGTGTTCAGAATTAGGCCATCACATTCAAACTCATGTTAAATAGGAGTCAGTACACAGCTGCCATCAATGAAAGTGTCTCTGATAAACCCCAAATAAAGTTCAGCTGTTCTAGGTCTTTCCTGACATTTTCTGAGTGGCATCCTACAGCAAAAGCCATGATCCGCAGAAAGCTTCCAAAGCATCAGAGGGATCTCATTGTTAAAAGGTATCAGTCGGGAGAAGGGTTGAAAAGAATTTCCAAGGCATTAGATATACCAGGGAACACAGTGAAGACCATGATCAAGTGTAGAAAACATGGCACAACAGTGACATTACCAAGAACTGGACGTCCCTCCAAAATTGATGTAAAGACGAGAAGAAAACTGGTCAGGGAGGCTGCCAAGACGCCTAGAGCAACATTAACCACTTGACGGCGACAAGATGGCTCTGCTAGGCAAACCACCGTCATATGATGGCGGCTGCCAGATCGAGCATTGTGAGCGCGCGCGCTGCCGGAGGCGCGCTCGCATGCTCACTGTGTTCCGGGGTGGCCAGGGAGTGGGTGCGGCGGACTCAATCTCTGCCGATCTATGCCCCCCCGGAGTGAAAGAACGGAGGTCCGTGTATGTAAACACGGATCTCCGTTCTGTGAGGGGGGGGAAGGACTGTGATCACAGCCTTCCTCTATATGGAAGCTGTGATCACTCCCCTTCCCCTGCCAGGGCAGCCCACACACAGTTAGGACACGACCAGGGAACACAGTTAACCCTTAGAGCGCCCCCTGCAGGTTAACCCCTTCACTGCCAATGGCATTTACACAGTAATCAGTGCATTCTTATAGCACTGATCGCTGTATAAATGCCAATGGTCCCAAAAAAGTGTCAAAATGATCCGACATGTCTGCTGCAATATCGCAGTACCGCTAAAAATCGCAGATCGTCACCATTACTAATAAAAAAAAAAAAAAAATGAAAACCCCAGAAATTAATTCTCATCATCCGTAAACGCAGCAACTTTTGCGCAAACCAATCAAAAAATGCAGATTGCGATTTTTTTTATCACAAATATGAGGAAGAATATAAATCGGCCAAAACCGTTGAAAAAAAATGTTTTTTTATATTTTTTTTTGGATTTGCATTTTAGCAAAGAGTAAGAAATTTGGGTTTTTTTGCAAAATTGTCGCTCTTCTTTTGTTTATAGCGGCGATCAGAAATGACGCAGCAGTGATCAAATACCACCAAAAGAAAGCTCTATTTGTGGGAAAAAAAGGACACAAATTTCGTTTGGGTACAACGTCACACGACCGCGCAATTGTCAGTTAAAGCGACGCAGTGCCGAATCGCAAAAAGTGCTCTGGTCCTAAAGTGTGAAATCCTTCCGGGGCTGAAGTGGTTAAAGGAGCTGCAGGAATATCTGGCAAGTACTGGCTGTGTGGTACATGTGACAACAATCTCCCGTATTCTTCATATGACTGAGCTATGGGGTAGAGTGGCAAGATGGAAGCGTTATCTTACGAAGAAAAACATCCAAGCCCAGCTAAATTTTGCAAAAACACATCTGAAGTCTCCCAAAAGCATGTGGGAAAATGTGTTATGGTCTAATGAAACCAAGGTTGAACTTTTTGGCCATAATTCCAAAAGATATGTTTGGCGCAAAAACACTGCACATCACCAAAAGATCATCATACCCACAGTGAAGCATGGTGGTGGCAGCATCATGCTTTGGGGCTGTTTTTCTTCATCTGGAACAGGGGCCTTAGTCAAGGTAGAGGGAATTATGAACAGTTCCATTACCAGTCAATATTGGCACAAAACCTTCTGGCTTCTGCTAGAAAGCTGAACATGAAGAGGAATTTCATCTTTCAGCATGACAACGACCCAAAGCATCCATCCAAATCAACAAAGGAATGGCTTCACCAGGAGAAGATTAAAATTTTGGAAAGGCCCAGCCAGTGCCCAGACCTGAATCTGATTGAAAATCTGTGGGGTGATCTGAAAAGGGCCGTGCACAGGAGATGCCCTCGCAATCTGACAGATTTGGAGTGTTTTTGCAAAGAAGAGTCGGCAAATATTGCCAAGTCAAGATGTGCCATGCTGATAGACCCATACCCAAAAAGATTGAGCGCTCTAATAAAATCAAAAGGTGCTTCAACAAAGTATTAGTTAACCACTTGCCGACCGCCAACCGCAGGTTGACGGCGACAAGGTGGTTCGATATCGCAAACCGCCGGGAGCACGTAGGGCGGACTCGATCTCCGCATGCTACCCGCGATGCCCCCCCCCCCCCCCGCAGTGAAAGAACGGAGGTCCGTGCATGTAAACACGGATCTCCGTTCTGTGAGAGGGGGAAGGGCTGTGATCACAGCCTTCCTCTATATCAGTGGTTCTCAACTTCTGTCCTCAGGACCCACCAACAGGCCAGGTTTTAAGTATTACCTTGGGGAGATGCAGACTAGAATACTGCAATCACTGAGCAGCAAATGATATCACCTGCGATGTATTTCAGTTATCCTGCAAACCTGGCCTCTTAGTTGGTCCCTAGGACAGGAGTTGAGAACCACTGCTCTATATGGAAGCTGCGATCACTCCCCTTCCCCTGCCAGTCAAACACTGTCACAGTTAGAACACGCCCAGGGAACATAGTTAACCCTTAGAGCGCCCCCCCCGGTTAACCCCTTCACTGCCAATGGCTTTTACACAGTAATCAAAGCAATTTTTATAGCACTGATTGCTGTATAAATGCCAATGGTCCCAAAAAAGTGTCAAAATGGTCCGAAATGTCCGCCGCAATATCGCAGTACCACTAAAAATTCTCATCATCCGTAAACGTGACAACTTTTGCGCAAACCAATCAATAAACCCCGATTGCGATTTTTTTTAATCACAAATATGAGGAAGAATATAAATTGGCCAAAACCGTTGAAAAAAATGTTTTTTTTATATTTTTTTTTTGGATTTGTATCTTAGCAAAAAGTAAGAAATTTTTTTTTTTTTTTTTGCAAAATTGTCGCTCTTCTTTTGTTTATAGCGGCGATCAGAAATGATGCAGAGGTGATCAAATACCACCAAAAGAAAGCTCTATTTGTGGGAAAAAAAGGACGCATGACCACACAATTGTCAGTTAAAGCGACGCAGTGCCGAATCGCAAAAAGTGCTCTGGTCCTAAAGTGTGAAATCCTTCCAGGGCTGAAGTGGTTAAGGTTGTGCACATTTATGCAACCTTATTATTTTAGTTTTTTATTTTTACTACCCTACACCTAAAATGTTTCAGTTTGTTGTTCAACTGAGTTGTACAGTTTATAGGTCACATTAAAGGAGGAAAAGTTCTGAAATGATTTATCTTTGTCTCATTTTTTACATCACAGAAACCTGGCATTTTAAGAGGGGCGTGTAGACTTTTTATATCCACTGTATAAATGGAAAAAATTTAAATTTTGAAGGAAAAAAATTATATTTTCTACCTTCTGTTATAAAACATATTCAATAAAATCAAATTTCAACGTACATTTAGGTCAAAATGTATTCTGCCTCGTGTCTTAGGTAAAAAAAAATAGTAATTGGTTTGTGTGAATGTTATATTATCTACGAACTATGGTATATATATTGGAATTTATGCAGCTATAGACGCTATACTGGTAATGGTGGTGATCAGTGACTTAGGCCACTTTCAGATGGGTGGACCCCACTAGCGGTATCCGCCTGCTCAACAGGGGATCTTTCCGCTGATCCCCGCTGAGCAGGTGGATGACAGGTCCGTGTCCACTGATGCAGAGCAGACAAGGACACAGCCCGCTTTCCTCTATGGGCAGTTGTGTAGAAACCGACCACCGACTGTCATTCGATCCACCAGACGGATGGGGAAAGCATCCCCATCCATCTGTTTTAACAGATAAGATCGGATATCAGCAGGTGTCCATGTCCATGGACATCCGTTGCTCCATAGAGGGCAATGGGTGGTCCGATCAGGTCCACCTGAAAAACTGACAAGCAGACCTGATACAGTATCTCACAAAAGTGAGTACACCCCTCACGTTTGTAAATATTTTATTATCTTTTCATGTAACAACACTGAAGAAATGACACTTTGCTACAAAGTAAAGTAGTGAGTGTACAGCTTGTATAACAGTGTAAATTTGCTGTCCCCTCAAAATAACTCAACACGCAGCCATTAATGTCTAAACCGCTGGCACCCGAGTACACCCTTAAGTGAAAAAGTCCAAATTGGGCTCAATTAGCCATTTTCCCTCCCCAGTGTCATGTGACTCGTTATTAATACAAGGTCTCAGGTGTGAATGGGGAGCAGGTGTGTTCAATTTGGTGTTATCACTCTCACTCTCTAATACTGGTCACTGGAAGTTCAACATGGCACCTCATGTCAAAGAACTCCCTGAGGATCTGAAAAAAAGAATTGTTGCTCTACATAAAGATGGCCTAGGCTATAAGAAGATTGCCAAGACCCTGAAATTGAGCTTCAGCATGGTGGCCAAGACCATACAGAGGTTTAACAGGACAGGTTCCACTCAGAACAGGCCTCGCCATGGTTGACTAAAGGAGTTGAATGCATGTGCTCAGCGTCATATCCAGAGGTTGTCTTTGGGAAACAGATGTTTGAGTGCTGCCAGCATTGCTGCAGGGGTTGAAGGGGTGGGGGGGGGTCAGCCTGTCAGTGCTCTGACCATACACGGCACACTGCATCAAACTGGTCTGCATGGCTGTTGTTCCAGAAGGAAGAATTTTCTAAAAATGATGCACAAGGAAGCCCACAAACAGTTTGATGAAGACAAGCAGACTAAGGACATGGATTACTGGAACCATGTCCTGTGGTCTGATAAGACCAAGATAAGCTTATTTGGTTCAGATGCTGTCAAGTGTGTGTGGCGGCAACCAGGTGCTGAGGATTACAAAGACAAGTGTGTCTTGCCTACAGTCAAGCATGGTGGTGGGAGTGTCATGGTCTGGGGCTGCATAAGTGCTGTCGGCACTGGGGAGCTACAGTTCATTGAGGGAACCATGAATGCCAACATGTACTGTGACATAGTGAAGCACAGCATGTTGCCCTCCCTTCAGAGACTGGGCCGCAGGGCAGTATTCCAACATGATAACGACCCCAAACACACCTCTAAGATGACCACTGCCTTGCTAAAGAAGCTGAGGGAAAAGGTGATGGACTGGCCAAGCATGTCTCCAGACCTAAACCCTATTGAGCATCTGTGGGGCATCCTCAAACGGAAGGTGGGAGAGCACAAGGTGTCTAACATCCACCAGCTCCGTGATGTCGTCATGGAGGAGTGGAAGAGGACTCCAGTGTGACCTCAGGAGAAGGTGAGGAGGTACTGCTGTAGTGCCTCGACCACCTACAATCTGTGGAACACGAGAGGGTGGAAGGCAAACTCCTACGGGGTGTCTACGAGTTATC
>BLSH010167336.1:319182-333488 GCA_018402905.1 Glandirana rugosa | reverse complement strand
CTCTCACCCATCCATCCATCCATGCTCTCCCATCCATCCATCCATGCTCACCCATCTATCCATGCTCACCCATCCATCCATCCTCACCCACCCAGCCATGCTCACCCAGCCATCCATCTGTGCTCACCCAGCCATCCATCCATGCTCACCCACTCAGCCGTGCTCACCCACCCAGCCATCCATCCATGCTCATCCACCCAGCCATGCGCTCTCACCCATCCATCCATCCATGCTCTCCCATCCATCCATCCATGCTCACCCATCTATCCATGCTCACCCATCCATCCATCCTCACCCACCCAGCCGTGCTCACCCAGCCATCCATCCATGCTCACCCAGCCATCCATCCATGCTCACCCACCCAGCCGTGCTCACCCATCCATCCATCCATGCTCACCCACCCATCCATCCCCATCCATGGCTCATCCATACCACATCAGTTCTCATCCGTGACACATCCATGCCACTACAGTGCCCAACTGTGCCACTACACTGCCCATCCGTGCCACTACAGTGCCCATCCATGCCACTACAGTGCCCACCCATGCCACTAGAGTGCCCATCCGTGCCACTCTACTGCTCATCCGTGCCACTACCCTGCCCATCTGTGCCACTACAGTGCCTATCCATGCCATCACAGTGCCTCACAATAGTGTAAAAGATGGTCAAATTAGATTCTAAATGTATGGCCCTAGAACACCTGACGGTGCTTCCTGAATGTTGGGCCTCTGTATGTGGTCAGGCTGTGTAAAAGTGTCACACATGTGGTATCCCCATACTCGGGAGGAGTAGCAGAATATATTTTGGGGTGTCATTTTTGCTATGTACATGCTGTGTGTTAGAAATATTGTATAAATGGGCAACTTTGTGTAAAAAAAAAATGCGTTTTCATTTTCTTTCCACATTTTCCAAAATCTTGTGGAAAAAATGACATGTTCAAAAGACTCAATATGCCTCATAGAATATATGTTGGGGTGTTTACTTTCCAAAATGTGGTCATTTTTTGGGCGTTTCCATTGTCCTGGTGCTCCAGGACCTTTAAAAGTGCAAGAGGTAGTCAAGAAATTATGTGTGTAATTTATGCTCCTAGAACGCCTGATGGCGATCCCTACATGTTGGGCCTCTGTATGTGGCCAGGCTGTGTAAAACACTCACACATGTGGTATTGCCATACTCAGAAGGAGTAGTAGAATGTGTTTTGGGGTGTAATTTGTGGTATACATATGCTGTGTGTGAGAAATAATCTGTTAACATATGACAATTTTGGGGAAAAAAAAAATTCATTTTGCAAAGAATTGTGGGAAAAAATTACAACTTCAAAAAATTCACCATAACCCTTACTAAATGCCTTGGAATGTCTACTTTCCAAGAAGGGGTCATTTGGGGGGTATTTGTACTTTCCTGGCTTGTTAGGGCCTCAGGAAATGAGATAGGCCGTCAGTATATCAAGTGTGATCAATATTCAGTGATTGGCACCATAACGTGTAGATTCTATAACTTTCACAAAGATCAAATAATATCCACTAATTTGTTTTGTTTTTTACCAAAGATAGGTAGCAGTATACATTTTGGCCAAAATTTATGAAGAAAAATTACTAATTTGCTAAATTTTATAACAGAAACGAAGAAAAATTCATTTTTTTACAAAATTTTCAGTCTTTTTTTAATTATAGCACAAAAAATAAAAAACCCAGCGATGATTAAATACCACCAAAATAAAGCTCTATTTGTGTGAAAAAAAGGACGCAAATTTCATATGGGTATGGTGTAGCATAACTGAGTAATTGTCATTCAAAGTGTGAGAGCGCTGAAAGCTGAAAATTGGTCTGGTTGTTAAGGGGGTTTAAGTGCCCAGTGGTCAAGTGGTTAAAGCATGACATGTTAGGTATCTTCTTATTTGGCATAACATTATCTTTCACATTAAACAAAAAAATTGGACTACCTTTACTGTTATGGTTTTTTTAATTCATGTAAGTGCATTTTTTTCCAAACAAATTGCGTTTGAAAGACTGCTGTGCAAGTAATGAGTGACATTATATATTGCAACGATTCTTATTTTATTCTCTAGGGTCTCTGCTAATATATGTATATAAATAATGTTTGGGGGTTCTAAGTAATTTTCTAGCAAAAAAATACGGATATTAACTTGTAAGCAACACATATCAGAAAAAGGCTTAGGAATGGGTTAAAGTAAACTGTTAGCCAGGAAAATTTGGTTTGTTGCAGGCAGGCTGGTAAGTGAGCTGGGAATTTTCCCTTATTGTTTTTTGACATGCGTTGCCCTTCCATGCGCTCCTTGCAGCAAAGGCCAGTTATAGGTACATAATTAATGTTTACTTTTGGGGGCTCATTTACACTTACATCAGTCCTTGCCATCGATAAGAAAAACAACTAGCGGAGGATCGCTTATTAGAGGGAGGTTGTCAGGTGGCTGGGAGACAATAGGTTGCCTCTTCACTGTTAGTTCAAGCCCTGAAAGTCTGCCCCACAACTGTGTGCCTAACATCCAATTGCAGTGCAGCTTCATCAATTTAAATGGGTTATGTTCGGCAGTGGTACTGCTCATCAAATGCGATGTGGAGTATAACTTTTGGCATGGCATCTCATCTGTCGCATGTGTAAAACCCCACGCAGCTGTCATTGTAGCTTAAGGGGGGAGGTCAGTGCGCGGTAAAACCGCAGCTCAACCGCCTATTTTTACCATCCCCTGGCCTCCTATATGAATGAGTCAATGTATTTTTACTGAAAATATGGGGTTGATAAACCATTGAATGAAAATCACGTGGCATAAAAAATTGAACCCACCATTTTATTCACCAGGGTCTCTGCTTTCCCAAAGCATTGAACGTTTGGGGTTTTAACTGTAGCACCTTGGTGTTAGGCAGGGTTGCTAACACATTTAGTCTGCTAGGTGGTAACCAGCCTGGCTGATTGTTAGGGAGATCCACTGACCTTTTCCTAAATCTGGGTTTGATGCACTTTTCTCTTCTGCCACTGGACTGGCATTGTTGCCTGTGGCATTAGATTGACAAGGGCATAGTGAATCCAGACTAGGTGTGGCTAGGTTGTCTCAGCCAATGGGCAGAGGTCTCTTGCCCCTTGGCCTGCTGGGAGAGTCTATTTATTTGGGAAGGATCAGGCGATCAGGGTTCTGTGCCACCTGGACGGCTGTCTATATGGACATGTGTTGAAAGCTCCTGGCTGCTAGGCCAGAAGCCTATGCGGGAGTACCTAGCTGCTAGGCAGTATGTGACCTATCCAGGTTGGAAGCAAGCAGTGCGGGGTTGGGACTTCAGGCTTGGACCCCAACCAAGTTGCAGAGGTTCTGCCGGACAGAGAACCAAGTTGTTGCCACAGGTGAAGGAAAGCAGTTGCCATCAGAGATGACCACTCCTGTCGCCAGAGGCAAGCGAGAACAGTCAGAGGTAAAGGAGACACAGTCGCCAGCAAAGCAATATATTACAACACACACATGACATTTTTTATTTATTTAAAAGCATCTATACATATAAAGCAAATATGCAAAAATATGGGGATTTGGTCACACTATATGGCCACTAACTGAGTCAAAGTACCCCAATTTTCAGTGGGTCGCCAGCAAGGGACAATCACTTCTGATTTTAGAGGCCAGGTTCTGTGGAGACTGAATTAGTACCAGAGCAGCCTTTTTCATTAGCCAGGAACGGTGAAGAAGTTGGGAAAGCTTCAGCAGAGTCAAGCTAGGGACCCAGCAGGACAATGTGGGTGACACTTGCAGAGAACTCAGCAGGTTAGCTGAAGAGCCAAGTCAGGGACCCAGCAGGACAGTGTGGGTGACACTTGGAAGTCCCAGTGGGTTAGTTGTGAAGGAGCTCAAGGTATCCAGTGTTAGGTGGGATCTGAAGAGTCTAGTGAGAGATTGTAAACTCAGTGAGAGGATCTACAACTGGATACTGTGAGTTGTGATCTGCATTGAAGTTACAAATTCAGTTGCTATAGGACAGTGGTTCTCAACCTCAGTCAAGTACCCCCGACAGGACATGTTTTCCTTTATCTTGCGCAGGTGCTTTAAATCACTCAATGGCTTGCTATTTTGGACAGCTATTTTATCTAAGAGAAATTCCCAAAACATGGCCTGTTGGGGTACTTGAGGACCGAGGTTGAGAACCAGTGCTATAGGAGACAGCGGTCTACAGCTACAGTTTGCTGCAATCCAGCTTATAGGCCCTTGAACTATATAGCTGTTCTTCTATTCCTATTTTTGTCTCGAGTCTGCCAAGTGTTTTGCATCTGCCTAAGGGTCTCCAGGCCCTAACCATCTCTCCCCTGTTCTGTTAAGAGACAATAAATCTTTTTTTGCATTCTCAAAGTGCCTGGCACCCAACTTACTCTATCTGCACTACATCCACCATGCCTAGTAGCCCACACTGTGAAGAAGGAGGTCAGCTCTCCCTGACTCTGGAGGGCAACGTTAGGCCTCTAGGGGCCATGGCTACATAACTAATCTTCAGGCCTGATGCTGCATATTCATTGCCGCCTGGTCATGTCCACAAGCTGTCATGATCAGGAGACGACAACAGCATTATGAATAGGAGATTCATCGCATGACACAGCATGCCAAGACTGACCTTTCTAGTATTATCATGATATTGTGTGGACAATAACGTCATCATATCGCTTGCAATTTTTTTTACGCCTCATTCACACAACTTTGTGGAGGAACTTCCTGATATATAGACTGGTCAGTGCTGCTCGGTCTCCTGTAGTTGGGGGGCTCATGCAGGGGTCCCTTCACATCCGCAGAACACATCATTTGCCACTATGCAGGGACTCCCACATAGCAGGCAAGGGGCTTCCCTAAGGGCCAGTTCACACCAGATGCAGACCAGTGGGTTTTTTTCTGCATTAAAAAATGCATGGGCAGTAGATTACAGTATATGGGTTCCAATGGCCTAGTTCACACCAGAGCGGTCAATTGCAATGAATTCCAGCGCAGGGGAAAAAAAACATGCTGCATTTTTTTTCTGCACAGAACTCTACTGGAACACAACAAAAACGCACCAGAATGCATCTAAAGCTGCTCAAAAATGGATTACAGTAAAAATAAAAACCCCAGGAAACGATTAGGGAAAAAAAAACATGAAAAAAGATTGCATCCGGACTGCGTTTCTGTGGTGTGAACTAGCCCTTACTTTGCGTGAGGCAGCCTTGCATGAGGTCTGGTGAGTGCTTGGGGGGTGCAGAGAGATGAGGATCTTTGTGCTGCAGAGTGTGAATTTTGGTCTTGGGGGGGAATTTCAGTACCAAGGAATGTAGTTTGGTGCTGGGGGGGTAAAGGTGGATGTTGGTGTGGTGAGTGGGCTTGTCAGTGCTAGGGAGTGCAGTTTGGTGCTTGACATAACCCAAGATCTCTGCAAAAAACCAGGCAGACAGCCAGCTTCTTGTAATGTAAAAGGAATATGGTGTGCATGATCGGACAGCTGTCTGAGAAAAGAACACAATGTTGGGTCTACTGATCTTCTTAGTATTACAGCACAAAAAGTGTAGGGGGAAATGTATTTTCCATTGAGGGTAAAGTTCATCTTATGCAGCCACAATACACAAGAAAACCTTCCTTAACCCCTTGCTTACTGGGCACTTAAACCTCCCTCACTGTACCCAAACAAAATTTTTAATTTTTTTCCCCCCACAAATAGAGCTTTCTTTTGGTGGTATTTGATCACCACAGCGTTTTTTATTTTATGTGCTATAAACAAAGAGCGACAATTTTGCTATAATACAAATCCAAAAAAATAAAAAATTATTCATCAGGTTTGGCCGATATATATTCTACATATCTTTGTTAAAAAAACGCAATTGGCGTAAATTGATGGGTTTGCGCAAAAGTTATCTCGTCTACAAACTATGGGAATTGATTTATGGCGTTTTTTCTACTAGTAGCGGCGTTTTTTATCGGGACTTTGATATTGGGGCAGACATGTCGGACATTTTTGACACTTTGTCATTGGCAGGAAAGGGGTTAGCTGTGTTCCCTGGGTGTGTTCTAACTGTGAGGGGGCGGGGCCGGCAGGGACATAACAGATCTAACTGATCCCAGTGACAGGGATCAGATCTGTTACGTCCCCTCTCACAGAACTGCCGTGTTTACATCGGCGGTTCTCGTTCTGCCGCTCTGACAGGCGATCGCGGGTCACGAGCGGACATCGAGTCCGCCCGCCCGACCCATCCAGCGTGCGGCAGCCATGCACGCACGCTGGCAGCATGCAAAGGGGCGGACATTGCCCCGGCAATTGAGATCCGCACTGTAGCCGTCTTTCGGCTATATCGCGGATCTGAAGAGGTTAAAGTGGTTGTAAAGGCAGGTTTTTTTTTATCTTAATGCATTCTATCTGCAGCAGCCCCCCCTAATACTTACCCGATATCAAGTTGCTTGCTATGGGGGCACTCAACAAGAGGGAGGGGCCATCGCTTAAGAGGGACCCGAGAAGAGGAGTATCTGGGCTGTTCTCTGCAAAACCATTACACAGAGCAGGTAGAGTATAACATGTTAGTTGTTTTTACCCAAAAAAAACCCACAAGACTTCACTTTAAGTCTTGCTCCATTTTCTTTTCTCTTTGGACAACTCAGGGGAGTACAAGTTCAGTTCATAGAACTCCTGAAAATGGTAAAAGTTCCAACCCAAATAGGAAAAATCAAAAGTGCCCATTTTGAAGGCTTATATGCAAATAATTGGCCATAAAAGGGGTATATTAGTCTGGGTACTGCCCTGGGGGACAAGTACCAATGCAAACATCTCAAAAAAATATCTTTTTTCCCCCCAGGAGCAGTGATTTTAATGATGCTTAAAAGCGCAATGAAAAACTCCTTTATAGCGCCGGGGGGGGGGCCGTGTGTCTGCAAAGTGGCACATCTGGTGGCATTGCCCTTTATGACATCAGGGACTGGGGCATGCTGGGTGATGTAACCAGGTGGCCCCTTACCTAGAAAACTGTCAAACAGCAGAGCCTGCAGTAGGTGGTCAGCCTTCATAGACAGTGGAAGAGTATTTATTTTGGGCTCGGTGTGATTGACGATAGATTTACATCAGGGGACACCATTTTTTTAATAAAAAGGAATTTTCAAAAAAGTATTACTTTTTTGAATGGGTAGGGGTACTATGTATCCTATACTCATTCCCATGAACCCCAGAATCTGGGGTTGTTAAAGGGGCTCCAGATTGCAAGCAGCCCCCCGGCCTGCACACCCCCAGTTGAGAGGATGAGGCCCTTGTACCTCATGTTGAGGGCATGTGGCCTGGTATGGTTTCAGGGGGGGCGCTCACTCATCTCCCCCCCACCTCCTGACCTGCCAAGCTGCGTGCCCAGATAAGGGTCTGGTATGGACTTTTGGGACACCCCACACCAGTGTTTTTTTTATTCAGCTGTCCGTGGGGAAACCCATTGACAGCTGACGACTAATCAGTTAAGGACACCACAGCCAGCTTCCTGGCCCCACTCCTTAACAACCAGCTTATGCTGCACCCAGATTGGGCAAAGCTTTGCCCAATTAGGGCACAAAATGCACTTTGCAGGGCAAGCACCCAGAAAATTCAGGTGTTGGACAAACAGTTCGCCCAACAGTACAAGGGATGTAGTTTTACTTCAGGGTTGTTGTATAGGTCCATTTATACTCCTGGGAAGGGGCACATCTCATATTTACTTCTTAGTATTTTATCTATTGCAACCCTCTCAGTGAGTTTTTGATTGTGTAGTTGGGTTAAAGCAGTGGTTCTCAACTCCGGTCCTTGGGCCCCCCCAACAGGCCAGGTTTGCAGGATAACTGAAATCCATCACAGGTGATATCATTTGCTACTCAGTGATTGCAGTATTCTAGTCTGCATCTCCCCAAGGTAATACCTAAAATCTGGCCTGTTGGGGGGGCCCGAGGACCGGAGTTGAGAACCACTGGGTTAAAGGAACTACCTAAAAATGGTACAGCTGTAAAGAAGCTATTATGTTCCTGTGAGGCCCCTGCTGAGCTTTTACATCACCTACAGGACTCATGTGGAAGGCAGATGAGGACCCAATGAGCATTATAGGAGATGATCAACCTTCAGGGGGCAATTCCTCTTCAGGGGAATGGTGTTTGGAAACAGAAGAGACCATTATTCACTTTTTTACAAGCACTCTGGCAGGTTCTAGTTATAGGACAGGGCTGCTTTAAGCAAATATCAAATGTAAGTTGAATGTACCTGAAGCAAACCTGCACTGACCCCATTTGAAACTTGAACCTAAACATTGTACTGGTTCCTAGAACTGATCAGAAGCCCACTTCTAATGGCATGTGCGTATTAAGGTGGATATGGCGCTGCTCTGTGAACTTATATATTGCTGGTAGGTATTAAATATTGGATATAATTCCCAGCATACCAGTAAATATTAAATGTGAAATACCACAAGGCATAAAATAAATTGGTATATCGAATAGTATATCAAATAAGGTGTAATATTTTTGTGATTTCTATTGATATTTTTCACACATCAGAGCTGAACAAACTGATTATCATATTTATATATAATTAAATTATTCCTATGTTGAAAAATGGCTGTAATGTTTGGAAAATGAATAAAATCAATATAAATAAAAAAATTAGTAAAAAGTATAAATATAATACTATGAATCATATAGGTGACAAAATGTGTGAAAAGTAAAAATCAAAAATGATTAAATAACTGGAATGAATAAAGCGCTGTATAGGAACATAAATACATATATGACTTATTATATAGTTGAGAATGACACAAACAGTATAAATAATGTGCAAGATATATATATTCTAAAGTAATACGTAAAGTGCAAAAAGCCAAGCAAGTGCTGTCAAGGGCGTGCTGTATAACAGTCTCTGAAATATTTAAATTCACTGGAGGCATCTTCACTTCACACAGATAAGTTGGCAATCCCTCTAGAAGTGAAATGTAGCTGTGACATGCATTTCCACTCCGTGCATCAGGTGTTCCCCCTCTTTCTCTAAAAACGTGTGGCCACTCACCAGAAAACGTTCCCCACTAAAGGGGTACACGTTTGGTAGAATTCCACAAAAACCTGCTGCACTCCACTGCCAGTAATGCTCCCCATTGACTGGGTACTCACGAAGCCTGTTCACCTTCTCCCCTCCGTTTAGGTTTGGTGATGTAAAACAAGACAGTATCTTGCGCAATATTGCTACTTTTATTGTAATAGCCAAGACAAATAAAAGAACTCACATCAACATGTAGAAACGAGTGTGCATATTCAATACAGGATATCCACCATGTTCCCTGTGTTCCACGGCCCGAAAACCGGAAGCGACGTATGACGTATAGGCCCCACCCTACGCATTTCGTCATAGGACGTCTACTGGAGCGGTGCCCTCACACGGCGCTCCCGGTCTTAAATACTACTGATAATTGGAAAATGAAATGTCACCTCTACTGAGTGAAGGCGGCCATTTTATTGGATGTATGGTATTCTAATGTCCTCGCAAAAGACTGGCATGCGGCCATTTTTTGGTTATTATATAGACCGTCGTTACCAAGGTGGGCGCCATTTTGTTGGAAGTAATTATAGATGATAGACGTTTATGGTCAGCACCACCTGGCGTTTTTGGGGAGCTATAAAATTGTGTATAATCGGGTGGGACGCGCAATGAACATGCTGTATTTACACCAATGAAATCATTATAGAACACATAATTTTATTCATAAGATATATAAAAAAATTGAAACTATACAAAATGTATATATGTGTATATAAAAAAGCTGAAAGTGTGTGGCATATATGAATAAAACAGGTACCTAAAATCTATAAGAATGCCCAGCGTGTAAGGTGCTACCTCATTAGTTAGAAGAGGGAGAATGGGAATACAAGCTATAATTCAATGAATAAATCGGTAAAAGTGAAATAAGGTGAATTAAAGTGGAGGTGTGTATAAATGTGTAAATATGGAGTGTGGAATCTTATGCCATAAATGTGAAATATAAAAAAAAAAATATATGAAAACTATGTAAATAGTATATATGCATGAAATATGTAAGAAGTTTTTGTACAAAGTGTAAAAAAATTAATATATAAATATTTGTAAATAAATGTGTAAATGAAAGTATGTGTATGAAAAATATTAATTATTGAATGGCTTATATTAATCTTAATTACACTAATCCTGGTAGCAGACCTTGTATGTGTGGGATAGGTATCTATAAATGGAGTTTAAAAGTAATAAAACAATTTAGAGGTCAGTCTCGACATTCATTCCTTCCGGTTGAAGAGTATTCATTAGGAAAATGAAAATTTCATTTTGTGAGACTTAGTCAGATCTTCTCCTCGCCAATGGCTAGTGTTTTTGTCAATCCCACAGAAAGACAGTACTGAAGGATCTTTTTGGCGATACTTTTTAAAGTGTCTCGAGACACCTATGACGAAACTCGTAAGGCGGGGCCCACAAGTCACTTCCTGTTTTCGGGCCGTGGAATGCAGGGAACACGGCGGATATCCTGTATTGAATATACACACTCGTTTCTACATGTTGATATGCGAGTTATTTGTCTTGGCTGTTAAAATAAAAGTAGCAATATTGCGCAAGTTACTGTCTTGTTTTACATGACCAAACCTAAAAACGGAGGGGAGAAGGTGAACAGGCTTTGTGAGTACCCCGTCAGGGGGGAGCATTACTGGCAGTGGAGTGCAGCAGGTTTTTGTGGAATTCTATCAAAAGTGTACCCCTTTAGTGGGGAACGTTTTCTGGTGAGTGGCCACACGTTTTTAGAGAAAGAGGGGGAACACCTGATGCACAGAGTGGAAATGCATGTCACAGCTACATTTCACTTCTAGAGGGATTGCCAACTTATCTGTGTGAAGTGAAGATACCTCCAAGTGAACTTAAATATTTCAGAGACTGTTATACAGCGCGCCCTTGACAGCATTTACTTGGCTTTTTGCACTTTACGTATTACTTTAGAAGATATATATCTTGCACATTATTTATACTGTTTGATATGTCATTCTCAACTATACAAGAGTCATATGTTCCTATACAGTGCATTATTCATTCCAGTTATTTTATCATTTTCAATTTTTACTTTTCACACATTTTGTCACATATGATTTATAGTATAATATTTATACTTTTTACTGATTTTTTGATTTTTCAAACACATTAGCCATTATTCAACATTATCATATTATAATATTTAAATTATTCTTATCAGTTTGTTATTTTTCACACATCAGAGCTGATCAATAGAAATCACAAAAATATTACACCTTATTTGATATACCAATTTATTTTATGCCTCATGGTATTTCACATTTAATATTTACCGGTATGCTGGGAATTATATCCAATATTTAATACCTACCAGAAATATACAAGTTCACGGAGCAGCGCCATATCCACCTTAATACGCTCATATTATCTAACTACACATTTGTGAAGTTCGGTGGTGGCAGCAGCTCTCAGATTAATAATATTCCTATCCATTTGCGCGGAACATTTATTAAGTATTTCTCACTTCTAATGGCAAGCTGCAGAAAATGTAAGCACAGAACCTGCCTGCTAGACTTGTCACTGTCCTAATCTATAAATATAAGCTTTCCACGTAGAATATGAAAACCCAACATTCCATATTCCTGATATGTGCCTGCTGTACCATGTACTTGTATAAGAAAGTATCCTGATCTCTTGCTTCCTTTGTGGTGATCCTGCCAGTCCCTCTGCTTTTCTATTAAAAACTGACCACACAGCATGGTGAGTTCTCTAGCTGTGCTGGGAACTCCATTTGCTCTCTTCCAATGACTAGACTTGTCTAACCGCCCCCATCATTCACTGGGAAGAGCAGTCTGCTGCCCCATTGTCTCTAGACTGTAGAGCCTGCAAATTCTGTTCGTGTTTTGTATCCTCCATCACCTCTTACACAAATTAAAAACAAAAGAAAAAAAAAAAAAAAAGACGCATCACAAGACTTTTCTTGAACAGAATATTTTATTTTGTTTACAAATGTGTTTAATGTTTCTTGTTGGCTGCTGCAACCTGTAAAAGAACAAAAAAAAAAATGATTTTTTTTTTTTTTTACAATGTGTAAACTTAAAAAACAGAAAACAAAATATATTCATATTACAATTAGCAGAGATCACAAAAAAAAAAAAAATTTTTTAGATGAGAAAACAGAAATTACAGTAAGTCGGGGTACTCCAATGATTTACACATCCTGATGCACATGGATGAAAGAATTGCACTTTTAGCAACATAAGGCCCCTTTCATATGGGCTGTCAGATTAGGTCCGCATGAACGGACCTTGCAGTCTCCTCTATGGAGCGGCGGATGTCCATTGGACCCATGTCCGCTGACCTCTGCCGCTAGCTGATCCTGCCTGCAAAATCCAGACAGGTGGTGGTCACATTTTCCATCCGTCTGGCAGATCGGATGAAAAAACAGACAGGCGGTCCGTTTCCACCCGATCTCCCCTCAGAAGAGAGCAGGACTGTGTGTTGCACAGCGGAGCAGACAAGATCTGTCATCCGCCTGCTCAGCAGAGCAATTCGCCACTGAGCAAGCGGATTCTGTTAGGCAGAGGCACCTGTGTGGACCTCTCATTCTTTCTAAGAAATTTGTGATTACTCCAGGGATCCCCAAGGATGTCATGGTTGTCCAAGAGCTGCCTCCAAATCTGTTTAAGCCCTACTTTCTACCTTTGGGCACAGTGTGCTAACAGTGTCTAGCGTCTCACATTTGAATGTTAAAAAGGTATGCACACAAATTGCCAGTTATCCAACTTCCATGGGACAGTTCACGCCACAAATTAAATAGTCTGTTCCATCAGTGGCACACTTTCTGATGAAGGAATTAAACCTGATGCCATGAAGCTGAAAAATTATGGAGCTAGCCATCTTTATTCCTTAGAAACTGCACACATCTAGGCCTCAAACTGTATCGGGGTACCGTGAGCATCATCAATAATGCCATGCCAGCACATTCTTTTTGGCCCAAAAGCCCAAATACTAACATGCCAATCTGCAAGGATACATTTGCCAAGTGAAGGTTTGGCTACCGCAGATTCCTATTTGTCCTTAGCTTGAAGGGAGACCTGAGTCTAATAGGCACTTGCAGAAGGCAAAGAAGCCAGCCCTTAAGGCATACAAAAGGTGCCTGCTTAAATTAGGCAAGTTCAGCTTCAGAAAAATGACTAGTTTTAGGCCTCTTGCACATTGTACCGATGTTTGAGCACCTCCTTTTGTGGATGTAATTTCAGGCAATTGTTTTGTGCGTATATTCATGCATGTTCACGCATTTGCATGCACAATACATTCCTAGGAAAAAAATGTATTCATGTTGAGTTACATTGATACTGGTTTTCACATCAGCGAGTTAAGTTTCGTACACATGGGTACAACATTTGTACAACCAAACCTCCAACTTTGGACCAAGTTGGATGTTGGCTGTTGTGTCTCGCGTACTGACATGTACTAAGTGATCATACAACCAAGCCTAACCTTGTGATGTGCTACAAATGTATAACAAGGAAGTTCAGGTGAATGATTTGTGAATTAGGATTGTAGATTTCCCAGAACACCACTTCTGGGCGTTTGACTTCTGAGCATGCCTGTTTTGCACAGTACAACTTTGTTGGACCAACTTCTCTGTACAAACGATACAACGGTCATACAACTGCTTATTCTAGTCTGCTCATCCAACTTCAGTTGTACAACGGCTGTTCTAATCGCACGTACCAACGGTCGGATGATTGTACAAATAGCTGGTTGTACAACCGTTGTACGGGGCTCAAGACTGCCAATACTTTGCGGTGCGATTTGAATCCATAAAAAAAAAAATAATTGCTGCAAACCGCCCTGCAAAGAATCGCATGCGATTTGAACTGTAAGTGAGATTCCTGTCCGAATCGAATGCAAACGCCCCCCCCCCCAGCAAACGTAAGCTAAGCCTGTCCTTAGAGTGAATGTCAAGTTTAGCGTACGCTAAGAAACGTCCCGCCAAACGTCGTTAATAAAAAAAAAAATACCTAAGTTTAGCGTGGCGTTTCATAACCGTCAGAACTCGGGGCATGTTGCCAACATGTTGGTCGATAAACATGTTAGTAGGCTGGCAACCATGCACGCTAATCTTGTCGGCAACATGTTGACTTCAACCTACTCGTCTGATCTTATTCGTCAACATACTGGCAACATAGCAAACATGTCTCTTCAACCAGGTTGTTTCAACATGACACGTTTTGTCCGTACGAGTCTTCAGTTTGCGGGTCTTCACCACAAGACCCTTTAGATGTTAGGATTAAGTGTTTAGTAAGTGGACTTGAA
>BLSH010167336.1:290546-309143 GCA_018402905.1 Glandirana rugosa | reverse complement strand
TCTGCTGCTGTAGCCCATCTGCTTCAAGGTTCGATGTGTTGTGCGTTCAAAGATGGTATTCTGCATACCTTGATTGTAACAAGTGGTTGAGTTACTGTTGCCTATCATCTGTAACCAGTCTGCCTATTCTACTGTGACTTCAAGGCATTTTCCTCCACACAACTACCGCTCACTGGATATTTTCTCTTTTTCGGACCATTCTCTATAAACCCGAGAGATGGTTGCGAGTGAAAATCCTGGTAGATCAGCAGTTTTCGAAATACTCAGACCAGCCTGTCTGGCACCAACAACCATGCCACATTCACAGGTACTTAAATCCCCTTTCTTCCCCATTATGATGCTCTGCCTGGACTTCAGAAAGTCATCTTCACCACATCTAGATGCCTAAATGCATTAAGTTGCTGCCATGTGATTGGCTGATTAGCAATTGAACAGGTGTACCTAATAAAGTGGCCTGTGAGTATCTCTTTGGTATGTGTGTGTGTGTGTGTATATGTGTATATATATATATATATATATATATATATATATATATATATATACACACACATATACATACACACACACACAATGTCAGATCTCCCTCTTCATCACTTTACACAGAGATAACTTAAAGTGGACCTCCATCCTCCTCCAATTATTACATCCCTCTCACAATTGGACCTTTTTTTTTTTTTTTTTTTTAACCTTTGGGACATCTCCCAGACATTTCATGCTTCTCATCTAAGGCAGAAATGATGTCCCACTGACCCGTCGCCTCCTGGGAAACAGACATCCCTCATCTTAGGGTGCCTTGTGTTACTCCTCATTGGAGATTGGCTGCAAGAACCTCCTCGAGACGCAAGTAAAGACCGTATAACATTGTGTGCAACAGCAGGACCACACTGGAGGGTCCTCTTTAAAGAATAAGTTCACCTTTAAGGGAATAAATGTGCATTTTTTTTTTCTTACAGGAGCCCGAAAAGCATTGCACCAAAGATCAGCAAGATCACGGGTGCAATGTGGACTCCTGCAGATGTGTCCTCTAGCTTTCAGCCCCTACCTCTATACAGGTTTGTTTTGTAAACCAGAGGACATGTCAGCAGACTAGGAGTGTTCATCTGCACCCCTGCAGCCCAATGAATCTACGAGTGTCTGCTGCAGTGGCAGAGGGAACTTGTAGTCTGTAGTCACAGGAAAAATCTGAATGAATGATGCGGCTGTGGGCGGAGCCCCGCTCTTTTCAAAAAGCGACAGCGGGTGCGGGGAGAAGATCCCCCATCAGAGAAAGGGGAATTGGCACAGAAGCAGGTTCCTAAGGTGAACTTATCCTTTAGAGCAGGGATAAGCAATTAGTGGACCTCCAGCTGTTGCAAAACTACAACATGCCTCTGAGTGTCATGCTTGTGGTGGCTGTCAGTCTTGATATGCCTCATGGAACTTGTAGTTCTGCAACAGCCGGAGGTCCGCTAATTGAAGATCTGTAAAGCCAATGCTTGTTTGGCTATACATCTCCTGTAGATCACAGATCGTTCCGCACTCCCGTGACTCGTTTTCAGCCCACATCGGCCTAAAGTCTGCTCCCAGCTACATCACCAGCCTTGTCTCAAAATACCAACCTAACCGTCCTCTTCACTCCTCCCAAGACCACCTGCTCTCCAGCTCCCTCATCACCTCCTCTCATACTCGCCTCCAAGACTTCTCCTGAGCCTCTCCCATCCTCTAGAACTCCCTACCCCAATCTGTCACACTGTCCCTAAATCTATCCACCTTTACGCAATCCCTGAAAACTTTTCTCTTCAGGGAAGCCTATACTGCCTCTGCATAACTGCACTCATTTTCTCAATCAGCTCATGCCCGGCAGTTATTGCCCTTTTGTATGATTTAACCCTCCCTCCTAGATTGTAAGCTCTAACGAGCAGGGCCCTCTGATTCCTCCCCTCCTGTATTGAATTGTACTATCTGCCCTAATATTGTAAAGCACTGTTCAAACTGTCGGCGCTATATAAATCCTGTATAATAATTTAAAAAAAAGTCCTCCGTCTGCTGACATCACAGAGCCGGTCCATGCTCAGGAACGAGCGCAATCTGCCCACATGCCTGGACCGACACCCAGCTCAGCGACTGCGCCGCCCGCCCCTCCACAGCCCTGCGCTCCAGTGAGCAGAGCAGACAGCGGTGACTGACAGTCAGCAACTCTATGGTCAGGGAGCTGTGAGAACCGAGCGATCAGTGGCGTTTGATTGCTCAGTCCTCAGTGTCAAGGAGACCGGCGCAATACAGATGCTGCATCCACCTAACAAAAAAACCACACAACTCCCATCCTTTAACCACTTCAGCCCCGGAAGGATTTCACACTTTAGGACCAGAGCCCTTTTTGCGATTCGGCACAGCGTCGCTTTAACTGAAATTTGCGGCCTTTTTTTCCCACAAATAGAGCTTTCTTTTGGTGGTATTTGATCGCCGCTATAAACAAAAGAGCGACAATTTAGCAAAAAAAAAAAAAAAAACTAATTTCTTACTTTTTGCTAAAATACAAAAAAAAAAAAAAATATAAAAAACGTTTTTTTCATCGGTTTTGGTCGATTTATATTCTTCCTCATATTTGTGATTAAAAAAAAAATAAAAGATATCGCAATCGGCGTTTATTGATTGGTTTGCGCCAAAAGTGGTCGCGTTTACGGATGATGAGAATTCATTTCTGGGGTTTTTATTATTTTTTACTAGTAATGGCGGCGATCTGTGATTTTTTAGCGGTACTGCGATATTAGGACGGACATGTCGGACCATTTTGACACTTTTTTGGGACCATTGGCATTTATACAGCGATCAGTGCTATAAAAATGCACTGATTACTGTGTAAATGCCATTGGCAGTGAAGGGGTTAACCTGCAGGGGGCGCTCTAAGGGTTAACTGTGTTCCCTGGGCGTGTTCTAACTGTATTTGGGCTGCCCTAACAGGGGAAGGGAAGTGGTCACAGCCCTTCCCCCTCTCACAGAATGGAGGTCCGTGTTTACTTACACGGACCTCCGTTCTTTCACTCTGGGGGGGGGCATCGCGGGTGGCCGGCGGAGATCGAATCCGCTGCACCCGCTCCCTGGCCCTCCCCGGACACAGTGAGCGTGCGGGCGCGCCTCTGGCGGCACACGCTCACTGTGCACGATCTGGCAAACGTCATATGATGGTGTTTTGCCTTACAGAGCCACTCTGTCGCCGTCAATTGCCGATCAGCGGTTAAAACAAACTTTTTGTTTTTATTTTGCGTAGAGCAAGGGAAGATTATAACCCCTGTGAGCTGAGAGATTTCCCTTCACTTCCTGTCCCATAGCCAAACAGGAAGTGAGAGGGGTCCTCTGCTTGTCACTAGAAATAGAGTTCCCATTGGAAGAGATCCTCTTACTTTTGTGGGGGCAACCCGACCTTTTACTCTGGGTAACAGGAGAGAGGTGAATCTTCCTAACAGGGGGCACAGAGAGGAGGGGGGGGTCTAACCCCTCTCCACTCTGCCAGAAACTAAAAACAAACAAGGGGTTACCTCTAGTGAGGCTGTAACGGGCCACAGAGGAACATGGAGGGGGTTGGGGAGAGGTAAGTACCCCCCAGCCATAGGCAGATGGCCCAGCAAGGTAGGTGACCCTGGTGAATGGACAGTGCCTAGGAGGAGGGCCATGGCTCACCCGGTCCTCTATTCAGATCTATGGCCGCTCACACCATGCGCCTCACACTACAGCCGCATGCGGAGCACAGACAAGAGAACACAAAACCACATCCACCCCGGGCCTACTCCTCTACAGCGAAGCCACGGACAGTCCCGGCCTCGAGTCATAAACGCTGCCCACGAGCTCAGCCCCACAACTCTCAGGAAACACCGCGGCCTACCGCGCGACACCAGGCCGCAGAGCCCCGAAGAACACCAGCAACTCCGCACCACACAGCGCTCCACTCCTCCCACCTTCAGCCATACAACGAGCCAGTTAAATCTCCGGGAAACCCCGGTTAACCGGCCTCCGTTAGGCCCGCGGTAGGCCTCACTCACCTTCTCTCTGTGGAGCCGAGAAGGGAAAAGGGATCGACGGGGTCTCCCGGGCGCAGAAGAAAGGGAGGGCGGCGAGGTCACGCCTCTCTCCGAGCGCGAGAATTCGGATTGGACGGCGAGGCGGGCTAAGGGGCGTAGCTGTGCGTCTCAAGCTGGAACGCAGCGGAGAGACTTCCTGTATGGTGGCCGGCATGGAGATAAAGTAGTAGAGTTTGATTTATAAAACCTGCAGTAGAGGAAAGGGATGGAAGCTGACATTTTTAACTTTTTTTATTGTTCATATGACAATTATGCACTTGATCTCTGGATGAAATACCCCCCCCTTCATGGCCAGGCCATTTTTTGTGGTACGGCACTGCGTTACTTTAACCGACAGTTGCGCAGTCATGCGGCACTGTACATAAATTATATTTATGTAATATTTTCCCTACAAATAGAGCTTTCTATTGGTGGCATTTGATCACCTCTGTGTTTTCATTTTTTGCACTTTAAACAAAAAGACCGCAGGTTGGTTCCATATCGCAAAACGCCGTCATACGACGGCGGCTGCGAGATCGATCACTGTGTCCGGGGGGGGGCCAGGGAGCGTGTGCGGCAGACTCGATCTCCGCCGGCTACCCATGATGCCCCCCCAGAGTGAAAGAAAGGAGGTCCGTGTAAGTAAACATGGATCTCCATTCTGTGAGAGGGGGAAGGGCTGTGATCACAGCCTTCCTCTACATGGAAGCTGTGATCACTTCCCTTCCCCTGCTAGTGCAGTCCCCATACAGTTAGAACACGCCCAGGGAACACAGTTAACCCTTAGAGCGCCCCCTGCAGGTTGACCCCTTCACTGCCAATGGCATTTACACAGTAATCAGTGCATTTTTATAGCACCGATCGCTGTATAAATGCCAATGGTCCCAAAAAAGTGTCAAAATGGTCCAACATGTCCGTCCCAATATCGCAGTACCGCTAAAAATCGCAGATCGCCGCCATTACTTGTAAAAAAAAAATAAATAAATAAAAACCCCAAAAATGAATTCTCATCATCCGTAAACGCGGCAACTTTTGCGCTATCCAATCAATAAACGCCGATTGCGATTTTTTTAATCACAAATATGAGGAAGAATATAAAATCGGCCAAAACCGTTGAAAAAAATGTTTTTTTATATTTTTTTTGGATTTGTATTTTAGCAAAAAGTAAGAAATTTGGGGTTTTTTGCAAAATTGTCGCTCTTCTTTTGTTTATAGCGGTGATCAGAAATGACACAGCGGTGATCAAATACCACCAAAAGAAAGCTCTATTTGTGGGAAAAAAAGGACGCAAATTTTGTTTGGGTACAACGTCGCACGACCGCGCAATTGTCAGTTAAAGCGACGCAGCGCCGAATTGCAAAAAGGGCTCTGGTCCTAAAGTGTGAAATCCTTCCGGGGCTGAAGTGGAAAAAGAAAGCATATTTTTTACTTTCTGCTATAAATAAAATACATTTAAAAAATCAAATTTCTTCACAAATTTAGGCCAATATGTATTCTGCTACATATTTTTGGTAAAAAATCCCAATCAGTGTATATTGATTGGTTTGTGCCAAAGTAATAACATCTACAAACTATGGGATATATACTGGAATTTTTATTTATTTTTATACCAGTAATGGTGGCGATCAGCGACTTATAGCGGGACTGCGATATTGCAGCAGACAATCAGACACCTAACTGACACTTTTCACACTTTTTGGGGGACCAGTGACACTAATACAGTGATCAATGCTAAAAATATGCACTGTCACTGTACTAATGGCACTGGCTGGAAAGGGGTTAACATTAGGGGCGATCAAAGGGTTAAAGGTGTGCCTAGCAGTGTTTATGTGTGTATTATGTGTGCTGCTTTCACTAAGGGATGTGCTTTGCAGGGAAACAAAATCCATTACATCCCTGCTGTCAGGACGGCACTCTGTATTGTTTATATAGACAGAGCTCCATCCTGTGTCTCTCCTCGCCGATCAGCAGGTGCCAGCGGTGATCCATTGGCCGGCACCCACTGATCGGCTTCTGCTAATCATATTAGAAGCGTCGAGCGTGCCCCTCCACCCAGGAATGCAGAATCACGTATAAAGTATATATGTGATTCTGCACAGAGCGGCTGCTCTGTAGCAGTAAATCTGCTATAGGGCAGTCAGGAAGCGGTTATATAAGGTTCTGTTTTGTATCAATGAGTTTGGTTACAGTGAATATATCATATTTTAATGAATCAAATTACAAATAAAACATTTTCCAAAATATGTCCCACTTAAAGCTTCACTCCGAGCCCAAAAACTGGATCTAAACCAGATTCATGAAATTTGAGCTGGGCATATATATCTGCATATCTCCGACAACTCAGATAAAACCAGCCTGAAATTTGTGTCCAGGGAGGTTGCTATAAATAGATTAGCAGAGAGATGCTCTATTCACAAAACAGCTCTGAGAGTCTCTGCCTATCAGGAGAGGGGGTGTGTGCCTTTCCTCCAATCAGCTGTCTTGGCTGTATGCCCAGACTTCACTTCCAGTGCTGAACAGGAAAAGAAAATCTGTAACACGATCTGCACTTTCTAAAGAATATATAAAACTGAAGACAGCAGATATACATGTAAAACTTATATAAGGAGATTTGTTTCATCCCTGTTTATCATCTGAGGCTGTTCGGTTCACTGGGTATATTTGGGGGTTTGCATCCAATTAATTCAAATGTATTCCTCAATAGCCACACAGAATATAAATCAATTTTTTGTGCACCAAATGTCTTGGCAAACCCAGATATTACCTTGTAAATGTAGCTGTGACATCACATTCTCACTGTGCCTGCATGGGTTTCCTCTGAGTACTTTGATTTCCTCCCATACTCCAAAGACATGCTGGTAGAGTATTTGGCTCCTGTCTAAATTGGCCCTAGTATGTGTTTGTATGAATGTGAGTTAGGGACCTTAGATTGTAAGCTCTTGGAGGGCAGGGACTGATATGAATGTGCAATATAAATGTAAAGTGCTGCCTACATTGACAGTGCTATATAAGTACCTGTAATAAATAAATAAAAAAATCACTGTGCTGTACATAGCCTGTGCAGAGAGCAGAGCTGTGGGAGGGGTCCAGCAGACTCCACCCACTACAGGCTGCCTGCAGAAAAATACAGGAAGGGGCGGAGACAAGACCAGTCACCCTGCCCAAGGAGAGAGAGCAGCAGTGAGCGGTCTTTATTACAGGAAGGAAAAGTCTCACACTGGATTACTGCACAGATCAACATTTTTCCCACTGACCTTATTCTTCCCACTGACCTCCAATGTAAGGGACATTTTTGCACTGACCTCCAATGTCCAACGTAAGGAACATTCTTCCCACTGACCACCAATGTAAGGAGCATTCTTCCCACTGATCTTATTCTTCCTGCTGACCTCCAATGTAAGGAACATTCTTCCCACTGACCTCCAATGTAAGGAACATTCTTCCTACTGAACTTATTCTTCCCACTGACCTCCAATGTAAGGGACATTTTTTGCACTGACCTCCAATGTAAGGGACATTTTTGCACTGACCTCCAATGTCCAATGTAAGGAACATTCTTCCCACTGACCACCAATGTAAGGAGCATTCTTCCCACTGACCACCAATGTAAGGAGCATTCTTCCCACTGACCACCAATGTAAGGAGCATTCTTCCTACTGACCTTATTCTTCTCATGGTGCATGGATAGGGGGATGCGGCGCCCATGCACCCTCAATGGACAGGCCGCCCCTGACCAACCCATCCCTCATGCCAGGGTGCTAGGTATAATTCTGGACTCTGAACTCATCTTTCGGCCCCACATCCAATCACTTTCCAAGGCTTGTTGCCTAAACCACCGCAACATCTCCAAAATACATCCCTACCTAACCAATGGAACCACAAAGCTCCTGATTCACTACCTGGTTATCTCTCACCTTGACTACTGCAACTCCCTCTTCATTGTATTACCTTTAAATAGACTATCCCCTATTCAGTCCATCATGAACGCTGCTGCCAGACTTATCCAGCCACAAACCGCTCAGCGTCTGCTACCCCTCTCTGCCAATCCCTCCATTGACTGCCACTCACCCAACAAATTAAATTCAAAATACTAACAATAACTTAGAAAGCCATCCACAACTCGGCCCCCAGCTATATCACTAACCTTGTCTCACAATACAAACCAAGTACTCTTCGCTCTTCCAAGACCTCCTGCTCTCTATTTCCCTAGTGACCTCCTCCCATACTCGCCTCTAGGACTTCTCCCGAGCCTCCCTGATCCTTTGAAATTTCCTACCCCAATCTGTCCGACTGTCTCCAACTCTGTCCACTTTTATGCAATCCCTAAAAAGTTTTCTCTTCAGAGAAGCCTATCCTGCCCCCACCTAACAACTATACTTTCATTTTCTCCATCAGGTCATCCCCACAGCTATTACCTTTTGTATCACTTGACCCTCCTTCATAGATTGTAATCTCTAATAGCCTCGTACACACGGGACGACGATCGTACGTACGATCGTCGCAAATCGTATGTTGGATAATGTAACTTGCATACTGACTGCACTACACGATTGTACGACCACAGAAAGACCGTTCAGTTGCATGTAATTAGCATCCGGCCGTTCCTGACTTTAGGCATGCGTGTTTTGCACAATACAACTTGTTGTACCAACTGCTCTGTACACACGATACAACGGTCGTATGACCGATTGTTGGTACGACCAAGTTTTCTAGTTTGCTCATACAACTCCCTTGTACGACCATTGTATGTACGGCTGTTCTAATCGTGCATACGAACGATCAATATCGCATACAACGGTCGTTAGTACGACCTGTTGTATACGATCGTCGTCCCGTGTGTACGAGGCTTAATGAGCAGGGCCCTGCTCAAAATATATATATTTTTTCTTCTGGCTTTCTGGCAGATTTTCGGTTGCTTGCCTTACGATATTATCTGTGGTTGTAGTAATCTGTACACAATACATTGGGTATATACCTTTTCCATTTAAAACAAAGCTTTATCAGAAGAACAACAGCACATCTTTGTAGCACTTGGCTGATAATTCCACAATCCATATTCTAATGACCAGGTCCAGAGGTGACCATCTGCTGGGAGGTGATGTGCAGTGAAGCATGGTAAAGGTGGCAGAGAAGGAGATAAGAGTTCTCATTAGCTCAGAACGTTGAGTCTCACCTGTGGAGGGGTTTCCTCATTATCTACCAGTATTGGGATATAAAGCACCATGAGCTCTGATTACATATTGAATTGTGTTTTGTAACCTAAGCCTCGTACACACGGGATGACGATCGTACGTACGATCGTCGCAAATCGTATGTTGCATAATGTAAATAGCATACTGACATGCACCCGACGGTCGTACATACAACTTGCGGCCGGCCGAACGTGATGACGCGAACGAGCGTATAAAGAGGAAGTAGCGTCACCCTTTGGGCTCCTTCATCTAATTTCGCGTTAGTTGAAGTGGACTTGGCGCATGCGTGTTTAGCACAATACAACTTGTTGTACCCAACTGCTCTACACCCGATACAACGATCGTATGCGAGCTTGTTGGTACGACCAAGTTTTGTAGTCTGCACATACAACTCCCATGTACGACCGTCGTATGTTCAACTGTTGAAAGCGCGCCCACAAACGATCGATTCCGCATGCAACGGTCGTGAGTACGACGTGTTGAATGCGATCGTCGTCCCGTGTGTACGAGGCATAAGAGTAGCCAAAGGCTGGCTGGTTGATCATATATGGGATGGTTTTCTTTCTGATGGTTGAAGGAAACCCTGTCTGAGAGGAATATGAATGCTAGAATTGAGGACCATCCTTCTTACAATGCTAATCCCCTCTACGTCATGAAGAGCTGCTGACTTGAGCACCTTCAGTTGCCAACCCTACAACAAGAATGCAGATAAAGGCATCTTAGCTGTCCTGATTTGCATATTGTTCTACTTCTCTCAAAAAGCACTGAAGGAAGCCAGAGACAGCCAGACAGCTGGCGTTTTCAAAAGCAGGCCAGCAATGACAGCCATTGTATTTCTCTAATGACAGATCTACCTAAAGCCATATTGTGGTATTTTCCCTATTGTGGCTCAGAACTGGTACCGATCTGTCTTTTCTTTAACCACTTGCCGACCGTATCGCGTACATATACGGCGGCAAGTTGGCTCCACTGCATAGATCGGCATTTATAAAGGTGAGCGTGACCACAGGTCGGGCGATCTCGATGTCCGCCGGCGACCCCCGATCGCCTGTTAGAGAGGAAGAATGGGGAACCGCCGATGTAAACACGGCGGTTCCCCGTTCTGACAGGTGGCATGACAGAGATCTACTGATCCCTGTCATCGGGATCAGTTAGATCTGTCATGCTCCTGTCAGCCCAGCCCCCATACAGTTAGAACACAGTGAGGGAACACAGTTAACCCCTTGATTGCCCCCTGCAGGTTAACGCCTTCACTGCCAATGACATTTATACAGTAATCAGTGGATATATAAAGATCTGATCGCTGTATAAATGTCATTGGTCCCAAAAAAGTGTCAAAAATGTCCGATATGTCCGCCGCAATATCGCAGTCCCAATAAAATTTGCAGTTTGACGCCATTACCAGTAAAAAAAAAAAGTAAAAATTGCCATATACTATAGCAAAAAGTAAAAAATATTGTTTTTATTTTCAAAATTGTCGCTCTTTGTTTGTTTATAGAGGTGATCAGAAATGATGCAGAGTTGATGAAATACCACCAAAAGAAAGCTCTATTTGTGGGGAAAAAAGGATGTCAGTTTTGTTTGGGTACAACGTCGCATGACAGCGCAATTGTCAGTTAAAACAACGCAGTGCCGAATCGCAAAAAGTGCTCTGGTCAGGAAATCCTTCCGGGGCTGAAGTGGTTAAAGGGTAACTCCACATTTGTGGGGAAAATAAATAGCACATAAAGAAAAAATAATATAGTGCATATAATTGTGATACAAGTCATATTGTAATTGCATGTTATTAATAATGACCTTTCCTTTTCAATCTGCAGCCACTGAAATGTTCTGAAAATGCATTGCAATGTGGCTACCTGGAGTTGTTCTGTACACAGAATGTATGCTGACCACTCCCCAGAAACATAATTTCCTGCTTGAGTGATTGGCTCACCAATTTTCTCTTTTTTGGAGAGATACTTTTTAATAGGAACACATCTAAAGGATGCAGGCTCACAGATTTCCTCATTAGTGCTCAGCAGGTGCACACCTGACATTTAATTATGAAACCACTCCTATTAGACTCACTCAGTACAGAGGCGTAGAGAAACACACAGGGATTTCTTCAGAATAACAATAGGTAGGAATCTGCAACAACGTTTGTTATAATCCTTGCAATGTACATAGATCACCCAGAGGGGAATGTTTTCTTCTCAACAAAAGCGGAGTTATGCTTTAACTTCAGGTTGCACATTTGCACTAGTGTTTGCATGATTCACTATTTGGCTGTTATTTTGACTTTATATTTATATATTGAATCTGAATCACACTATTGGGACTAGTGGTGATCCTTGCTTCTGTGGTGGACATAGAGACATGCCTGGTCTCTGGGGTAGTATGTTTTAGGTGATAACAATGACGAAGGGGGGACTACAATGCACAGTAAATATTACTGCACCAAATGTGTCGTTGCACTTTAACTCAGTGGAGCAAATATTCAAACATTGGATTGAATATCAGCAAATATTGGACATCTTGTTTCCCAAGTATAGGACCATAAAATACAGAAAGATACCCATTGATCATGGCAAAAAAAAAAAAAATATTTTACTGAACTATAGAACACCGTTCCCTCTCCTTATTTTCACAACCTCAGGCATGTTGTTCTGCAGTCTAAGGCTGGGTTCACACTAGTCCGATTCTCGGACCGACATGAAGAGCACAAGTTGCATTACGTCACAAAAACAATGATTCCCTATGAGAGCCGTCTTAACTGCTCCGACTTGTGTTTTTCAAAGTCGGACCGACTTTGAAAAAGGTTCCTGTACTACTTTTGTCCGACTTTAATCCTACTTCAGCCCATTGAAAGGCATTGAAGTCGGATCAAAGTCGTATCAGTGTCTTCACTGATCCAACTTTGGCATGCGACTTGTGCTCTGGGGATCTTGAAGGGGAACTCCACACCATATTTTTTTAAAATAAAACTGGCATGGGGTCCCCCTCCAGGAGCATACCAGGCCCTTTGGTCCTGGCAGGCCAGGAAAGGGGTTGGGGACGAGCGAGCGGCCCCCTCCCTCCTGGACCATACCAGGCCGCGTGCCCTCAACATGGGGAGTATGGGTGCTTCGGGGCAGGGGGGGCTCTGCGCCCCCCACCCCAAAGCACCTTGTCCCCATGTTGATGAGGACAAGGGCCTCTTCCCGACAACCCTGGCCGGTGGTTGTCGGGGTCTGCGGGCGGGGACTCATCGGAATCTGGAAGCCCCCTTTAACAAGGGGGCCCCCAGATGCCGGCCCCCACCCTATGTAAATGAGTATGGGGTACATCGTACCCCTACCCATTTACCTGGAAAGAAATATGTACACAAAAAAACCACACAGCTTTTTAAAATATTTTATTAAACCTTCTCCTCTTCTCCTCTTCTCCTCTTCTCCTCTTCTCCTCTTCTCCTCTTCTCCTCTTCTCCTCTTCTCCTCTTCTCCTCTTCTCCTCTTCTCCTCTTCTCCTTCTCCTTCTTCTTCTTCTTCTTCTTCTTCTTCTTCTTCTTCCTGTGCTGTGCCTTATATTGGCATGGGGCGTGGCCACCAGATGATATCACCTGGAGGTCCCGCCCCATATGAGGTCACAGCTCCGCCCCCATGATGTGACCTCATGTGGGGCGGGACCTCCAGGTGATGTCATCTGGTGGCCACGCCCCATGCCAATATAAGGCACAGCACAGAGCGGCGAGGGCATTCGTGAAGGAGAACGCGTCGTGTCAACATGGGAAGAAGAAGAAAAGAAGAACAGAGGGAAGGAGACAGTGGAGAAGACCGGCAAAAGAGCAGAAGACGCCGCAGAGAAGAAGAAAAGACGAAAAGACCCCTCAGAAGATGAAAGACCCCGCAAAAGAGCCGAAGAAAAGAAGACCGCCGGAGCAGATTTAATAAAATATTTTAAAAAGCTTGTGTTTTTTTTGTGTACATATTTCTTTCCAGGTAAATGGGTAGGGGTACGATGTACCCCAAACTCATTTACATAGGGTGGGGGGCCGGCATCTGGGGGCCCCCTTGTTAAAGGGGGCTTCCAGATTCGGATAAGTCCCCGCCCGCAGACCCCGACAACCAACGGCCAGGGTTGTCGGGAAGAGGCCCTTGTCCTCATCAACATGGGGACATAGTGCTTTGGGGTGGGGGGCGCAGAGCCCCCCCTGCCCCGAAGCACCCATACTCCCCATGTCGAGGGCACGCGGCCTGGTATGGTCCAGGAGGGGGGAGCGCTCGCTCGTCCCCACCACCTTTCCTGGCCTTCCGGGCTGTGTGCTCGGGTAAGGGTCTGGTATGGATTTTGGGGGGGCTCACACCGCTTTTTGGCATGGGGTTCCCCTTAAAATCTGTACCAGACCAAAGGTCCTGGTATGCCTCTGGAGGGGGACCCCATGCCAGTTTCTTTTTTAATTTGGCGTGGAGTTCCCCTTCAAAATCCCCAGAGCACAAAGTGCCTGGCATTGTCGGGATCAAAGTCGGATCCCTGTTCACAGACAAATGGTCCGACTTTGACCCTATGTAGGACCGTAAATCGCACAGCAAAGTAGGATCAAAGTCGGACCGTTTTTTTGTCGGATAGTGTGAACCCAGCCTAAAGGTAGCAAACACTATACAATATGATTATACAATCCCCTTTATATCTACCATAAACTATAGTACAAGGGCCGGTATGATATGATACTAAATTATTGGATTGTTAAGAGTTGACTTCATATTACACAGTTTTGGTAAAGCTGAAGTAGATTGTAGAGTTGTGTACGGCCAGCTTAAGCAATAACCTAGGAGGGCTGATTAGACTGCTTGAAATAAGACCGCAATGTGCACAGGAAACAGGAAAGCTCTGGACAGGTAAATTTTTTTATTGAACAGATATTACAAAACCATTCAAATGTATATTTGCCAGAGCAAAAAGGAGCATAGTTGGAATGTACATTAAACATTGCTATGGTTACAAACAGTGTATTACCCAGCAAAACTCCAGGAATCATATGCCTTTCATTTGGCTAGCTTGGCTTGAAGTAAGTATCCATTTGTGATATCCAGTGGGATCCTCTTTTACACAGAGGGTCGCTCACTCTGCACCTCCAACATTTAACTCCTTGTCGACCGCCTTACGTACTTTTATTGCGGCAAGTTGGTTCCGCTAGGCAGATCGCTGTCTATAAACGCGCAGCTCTCGTGCCCGCCGCACTCTGTCTGAGTGTGGCTGCGTGTCAGGGGGATTTGATGTCCACCGGCGACCAACCATTGCCTTCTAGAGAGTAAATGTAAACACGGCGGTTCCCTGTTCCGTCAGTGGGCATAACAGTTATTTACTGATCCCTGTCATCGGGATCAGTTAGATCTGTCATGCCCCTGCCAGCACAGCCCCCACACAGTTAGAACACGCCTAGGGAACACAGTTAACCCCTTGAGTACCCCCTGCAGGTTAACCCCTTCCCTGCCAGTGACATTTATACAGTAATCAGTGGCTATTTTAAGCTCTGATCGCTGTATAAATGTCAATGGTCCCAAAAAAGTGTAAAAAATGTCCGATATGTCCGCTGCAATATCGCAGACCTGATAAAAATCTCAGATTGCCGCCATTACTAGTAAAAAATATAGTAAAAACACCATAAATTAAATTCTCATGGTTTGTAAATGCGGCAACTTTTGCGCAAGCCAATCAATATACGCCAATTGCGATTTTTTTTTTTTACCACAAATATGTAGAAGAATATATATCGGCCAAAACAGATGAATAAATTTGTATTTTAATATATTTTTTTGGATATGTATTATAGCAAAAAGTAAAAAATATTGTTTTTTTTTTTGTTTATAGCGCAAAAAATAAAAACCCCAGAGGTGATCAAATACCACCAAAAGAAAGCTCTATTTGTGGGAAAAAAAAGGATGTCAATTTCGTTTGGGTATAGCGTCGCACAACTGCACAATTGTCAGTTAAAACGACGCAGAGCCGAATCGCAAAAAGTGCTCTGGTCAGGAAGGGGGTAAATCCTTCCGGGGCTGAAGTGGTTAAAGAACTTATTGTATTTTTTCAGTGAATACAAGGCATCTTCTGAATGGAGAGGGGTAGATTGTGACACAATTTTCTCCACCTCATCCAATCAGAGAATGCCTTGTATTTATTGAAAGAATACAAGATGTTCTATGAATGGATGAGGGTAGAGCGTGACATTATCGCCATTCCTCTCCACCTCATCCAATCAGAGAATGTCTTGTATTCTTTGAAAAAATACAAGACGTTCTGTAAATGTCAGCAGTGCCAAGAGTGACCCCTGTGTAGAGGGAAAGCTGTTTGCACAGAACCTGGAAGATTGTGGCTGTATTTAGAGAGGTGATTTACAGAATCCCCAGCAGCCTCCAAATATTACATATATATACTACTGCAAGTCAAGCTGGCCCAATGTAAGTATGCAAAAAAAATATATAATTCTGCTTTTAAACCCTCTTGTAAACTTGTCCACCACTCATCCAGTCTCTGGGTGGATCTTGTGCCTTCGAGAGAGCACTTTAGGTATGGGACAGCAATGGACAATCCTGAGAAACACGGATCTAAGTGCCACGCCAAAGTTCCTCCTTCTCATGGCGTAGACAAGCGGGTTGGCAAAGGAGTTCATGTGTGAAAAGAGCACAGCCAAGCGTATGAGCGGCGCCGGTATAAAGCATGATCGGCATAGGAGCTTCAGGCTGTTAATTGCATTGAGTGGAATCCAACACAAGCAGAAGATGCCCACTAAGAGCAACATAGTCCAAGCCATATTTGTCTCCCACTTCTTGGAGGCCCTGAGGTGGCCACGAACCACCCTGAAGATATCAGCATAAATGGCCAACATGATGAGCAGAGGCGACAGAGTACATCCAAGGAACACAAAGTAGACGAGATACTCGGGGGTGAACACAGAGGTGAGGGAGCAGCAGCCTAGGTGTTCTCCCTGCTTAGTGCTATTATTGATGACCTGCCGGTGGCTGAAGTAGGCACTGGAGAGATCCCTTTCTCTGCGAGGCAAGTAGTAAGCCAGAACAGATCTTTCAAAGCCAGCCATGGACCTTTCAGAGGCTGTGTGAGTTTGATTGCTACTGACATATTGCTGGAACTTGTTCCAACCCATCATGGGGGAGAAGCCAATGAGACAGGAGAGGAAGAGACACAACAGCACCGCAAGAGCTAACCGTCTGTTGGTCACATACACCATGTAGCTGCAAAATAACATTCAAATATCATTATATGAACAGTGATCAACTTAGAATGTATCTAACACAAGAACAAAAATATAATATATTGCAATTTACCAGTTGCTTACAGTATGTGAACCGGCACCATTGAAAGCCAGTCTGGTTCACATGTTATGCGAATCGGATGCAGTTCAAAACGTAAAATATTTGCATATATGTGAACCGATCCTTAGGGAAATCGCCGCTCAACTCCATCCTGTCTATGTGGTTAACGTGTTGGGTGACCTCAGCCTTAAACCACTTCACAAGCCACACCCTCTGACATGTTTTGCCCCACCCACCGGGGCTTAGTCATAGAGGTCCTCTATAACTAAGCCCCAGTGGGTGGGGCGAAAACATGTCAGAGGGCGTGACTTGTGGAGTGGTGCAAGGCTGAGGCCATCTTACACATGTTAATCACATAGACTGGATAGGGTTGAGCAGTGATTTTCCTAAGTATGATTTTGTGGTTAGGTGCAGCATGGTTTGGCAGCAGAAAAGCAGATTTCAAGTGCAGAGAGTAAGGAATATAGGAATATATTGTAATTGAAATTTAGCAATACACAACAAGACCGATGGGAAGGCAACCCAACCACGAGCACTCACAAACTTAATGGGAAAGAATCAGTAGCAGAAGGTCACAGGTGCTGACGGCAAATGTCTCGAGGAGCAGAATGCAGCCTGGCCGGTCTGTACCCAAGTGGGGAGTCTTCCAGGTAGAATGGAGTGTCCTTGCACTTTCCCTACCCCTCAGATATCTCTCCCTGATGCTAAGCACTGTCCCTGACAGATGAGTGATCTGCCCCTATTCTAGCCACACATGAACTGCACGCCAAGCCCAGGAGACAGGGTCTTCAATAGACACTGCCTGACCCAAGATGGCCACCAGAGTCACATGGGATGCCAGCATCCAATCAGATAGCTGCCCCTGTGACCCAGGAACCATAGAGGAACCAGATTTCTTTTGACCTCCCCTCCCTTTGCCATGCTGCTTCAGTATAGAAAATAGACTGCACCTGTCTACAAATTTGTTTTAGTTTTTCAGGCCTTTTTCCTTTATTTTTAAAGGATGGCCGCATACAGCCATTCATTTATATGGCCAGCTATACACATCACCTGTGGCTTCCTGGGCATGGAAAAATGCAAGCATTTTATGCCAGAGACTCAAAATGTCCATGTGCACAAAGCCTTAATGGGTCAGTCCTCCCAAAAGTAACATAACATTTTTGCTTAAAGGGGTTGTAAAGTCTCAAGGTTTTAAAGGGGTTGTAAAGTCTCAAGGTTTTTCACCTTAATGTATTCTATGCATTAAGGTGAAAAACTTCCTGTGATTCACCAGCCCTCCAGAGCCCCACTTTTACTTACCTGAACCCGATCTGTCCAGCGACGGGGATGAGCACACCCGCTCCAGCCGGTGTCTCGGGTCCTGATTGGATAGATTGATAGCCATTGGCTCCGGCTGCTGTCAATCAAACCCAATGATGCAGGAGCCGGGGGGCAGGGCCGAGTCCTGCTGTCTGTGTCAATGAACGCAGCAGTAGGACACGGAAGTGCAACCACACGAGTGACCCCGAGGGAGAGTGCTTCTCCGACGGGGTACTCGATGCAGGGAAAAGCCAGGAGTGCCACCAAGGGATCCCAGAAAAGGAGGATCGGGGGCCACTCTGTGCAAAGCCAACTGCACAGAGGAGGTAACTATGACATGTTTGTTTTTTGAAAAAGAAAACAAAAAACAAACCTTTACAACCACTTTAAGGTCCAACCTGGTGGGCTATGTTTATCCTTGGCTTCCTTTATGTCTTTGTAACCCAACAATGAGAACGCCCTACCATCATTCTAATCTAAAAATGGAGGCAGCCAGAACAAGATGCACATTGGGTCATTTCAATCCGGTTGGGAATTTTTTAAATGTTCCTGCCAACCATGTGTGTTTCAGCTCCTCCAGCAGGGGCGTTGCTAGGGGGTGGCTATTGGGGCTATAGCCCCAAGTCTGGGGCCCATAGCCCAGAGTCTCTTACCGGGTGGGTGAAGTTCTGCAATTAGCAAGTATGTCTCTCTGGGGATACTACCATCCCGCAAGAGTAACAACCCAATGTTTCTGTATTTCCTTCGGTTCCTATTTGTATCGGGTGGTCCAACCTGGAATTTCAC
>BLSH010167336.1:280100-290536 GCA_018402905.1 Glandirana rugosa | reverse complement strand
GGTGCTCTCTGGGGACCCTGATGTAAGAAGGAGGGCTCTGGGGACCCAATTAATCAATAATAACAAACCACACTCAGATATCAGATATGTAACCATATTTTATATATATATATATATATATATATATATATATTATACACACACACACGTATATTATATACATGTGTATGCCCACTCAAGCGTATGACTTTCTTTACTTTGCTGCTATGGGCCCTAGCCCCAGATCTTTTGTAGACCTAGCAACGCCCCTGTCCTCCAGTTACATTTTCCATAATATGAAATAAAAAAAATATATATACCATGGAGAGTGGAAGCCCCCTGTAATGGTCATAGCAGGT
This sequence comes from Glandirana rugosa, assembly GCA_018402905.1. Classification (NCBI taxonomy): domain Eukaryota; kingdom Metazoa; phylum Chordata; class Amphibia; order Anura; family Ranidae; genus Glandirana; species Glandirana rugosa. The sequence continues at coordinate 290,198 of BLSH010167336.1, read as the reverse complement.
GTGTACATATGGGAATTTGGCTCCTGAGAAATATAAAAATCTATCACGTAGTTGAACTTCCTCTACCAAACAATGAAATATTGGTTTAGGGTGGACTGTCCCTTTAACTCTTTCCCTGCCACCAACATACATCATCAGGAACATGTGCAAACTTCACAAGTTGGCTTTCAGATGTAAGTGTATACCCGCTAGAAAAAAAATACACAGCCCTTCACCCCTAACATACATACATAGACAAACATAGCTGCAGGCATCGGGGTGCCTTTGTATGAAAATGTTGAGTGTGGTTAAAGCATTGCCTATGGAATATTTCGTGTTTGTCGCCATTTCACAAACAAACGCAATGCGTTTAGACCTGCTGGGTGTCTATTTACTCTGTGCAACCTCACGTTTTACATTTTTCCAACCATTTTATTTTCCAGGGTCTTTGCTTCCAGAAAATATTTACTGTTTGGGGCATTGTGTGCATTTTAACGTGTGCAAAAAACCCCAAAAAATAAATAAATAAATGCAAAAACGGCTCTGGCAGCAAAAGGGTTAAATCCGGCTATACAATGTATTCGGGGACTTATTTATCTGTACAGTTTCTCCATGGTTCAATTTCCCTCTTACCTGTTTGGAAGGCGGATTTTGAGGTGGGCGTTGACCGCGATAAGCAGCAGGAGCAGGATGGAGAACTGCGTAGTGACCAGCGGGAAGCAGGTGATGAATATACAAGTGTAAAAGCAAAGCATGTATTCCATGCTCAGCACTATGGAGAAAGGAATGGCCACGGCTCCCACCCCAATGTCCGCAGCCGCTAAGCTAACGATCAGGAAGTTGGTGATTGTCCGCAATTCCTTGTGCAGGTAGACGGTGGCACAAACCAGCACATTCATAGAGACAATGCCCAGGGCCAATATAATCTCCAGGAAGACAAAGGGGAAATTATCATCCATGATCCCTAATGTGACCAAAGTCAAGAGACAGCCAGCAAATGTTCGGATCTGGGCAAGTCCAGCGAGGCAAATGTTCCTCGATTTGCGCAAGTTTATAAATAGGTCCCTATAGCAAAAGAAAGGAAGAAAATCAGATATAAGTAAATGCAAACCCAGAATGGATGACATTCATTTTGCTAAAGCACATTGTGAATATACAGTATCTCACAAAAGTGAGTACACCCCTCACATTTTTATAAATATTTTTTTCTATCTTTTCATGTGACAACACTGAAGAAATGACACTTTGCTACAATGTAAAGGTAGTGAGTGTACAGCTTGTATAACAGTGTAAATTTGCTGTCCCCTCAAAATAACTCAACACACAGCCATTAATGTCTAAATCGCTGGCAACAAAAGTGAGTACACCCCAAGTGAAAATGTCCAAATTGGGTCCAATTAGCCATTTTCCCTCCCCGGTGTCATGTAACTCGTTAGTGTTACAAGGTCTCAGGTGTGAATGGGAAGCAGGTGTGTTAAATTTGGTGTTATCACTCTCACTCTCTCATACTGGTCACTGAAAGTTCAACATGGCACCTCATGGCAAAGAACTCTCTGAGGTTCTGAAAAAAAGAATTGTTGCTCTACATAAAGATGGCCTAGGCTGTAAGAAGATTGCCAAGACCCTGAAACTGAGCTGCAGCACGGTGGCCAAGACCATACAGCAGTTTAACAGGGCAGGTTCCACTCAGAACAGGCCTCACCTTGGTCGACCAAAGAAGTTGAGTGCACATGCTCAGCGCCATATCCAGAGGTTGCCTTTGGGAAATAAACGTATGAGTGCTGCCAGCATTGCTGCAGAGATTGAAGGGGTGAGGGGTCAGCCTGTCAGTTCTCAGACCATACGCCGCACACTGCATCAAATTGGTTATAAATTGTTATTGCTGTGCATGCACCACCAGAGGAGGAAGGTCTGCCCACATCCCTGTAATACAGATTAGAGAAAAACCCCACTTGGGACTTTTAGGGGAAGACCAGCTCCAGTAAGTTGCCAGCAGTTTAGACATTAATGGCTGTGCGTTGAGTTATTTTGAGGGGACACAAAATTTACACTGTTATACAAGCTGTACACTCACTACTTTACATTGTAGCAAAGTGTAATTTCTTCAGTGTTGTCACATGAAAAGATATAATAAAATATTTACAAAAATGTGAGGGGTGTACTCTCTTTTGTGAGATACTGTGTATATATATATATATATATATATATATATATATATATATATATATATATATACTGTAGGTATAAATATATATTTTTTTTATTAAATACTGTTTTCACCTATGTTCAATCTATTCTTAAATCTCAGAGCTTCTGACCCATTCCAGCTTATTTCAATCACTTTCTGTCCGGATGCATTCCCTCTCCCTGCACTATAATGCTTTAGACTGCCTTTCCAGACAACGGTGGACGATGCCTGCACAATATAGCTCAAGGATCTATTGATAAAACCTTTGGACGCATATCACACACATTTATGGAAGCTGGACAAAAATTCCCTGTACTTTCCGTAATAGATTAAACTGGATGTAAACCCACCACTCACCCAGTATAAACTAATGGCACAGTATTAATGTATACATACATGCAAGCCTCTATCCCTACCTTGCAAATGTCCATTGTTTAACCACTTGCCGACCGCCGGCCGGCGTCTGACAGCGACAAAGTGGTTGGATATCGCAAACCGCCGTCATGCCGGAGGCTGCGAGATCCCGCTCGTGCGCTCACTCTGTTCCGGGGGAGCCAGGGAGCCAGTAGGACGGACTCGATCACCACCAGCTACCCACGATGGCCCCCCACAGTGAAAGAACGTGTAAGTAAACATGGATCTCCATTCTGACAGAAGGAGAAGCGCAGTGATCACAGGCTTCCTGTATATGGAAGCCGTGATCACTCCCTTCCCCCTGCCAGCCCAGCCCCCATACAGTTAGAACACTCCCAGGGAACACAGTTAAACCTTAGAGCACCTCCTGCAGGTTAACCCCTTCACTGCCAATGGCACTTACACAGTAATCAGTGCATTTTTATAGCACCGATCGCTGTATAAATACCAATGGTCCCAAAAAAGTGTCAAAATGGCCCGACATGTCCGCCGCAATATCGCAGTACTGCTAAAAATCACAGATCGCCGCCATTACTAGTAAAAAAATAAAAATTAAAAACCCCAGAAATTAATTCTCATCATCCGTAAACGCGGCAACTTTTGCACAAACCAATCAATAAACGCTGATTGCGTTTTTTTTTACCAAAAATATGAGGAAGAATATAAATCGGCCAAAACCGATGACAAAAATGTTTTTTTATATATATTTTTTTTATTTGTATTTTAGCAAAAAGTAAGAAATTTGTTTGTTTTTTTTGCAAAATTGTCGGTCTGCTTTTGTTTATAGCGGTGACCAGAAATGACGCAAAGGGGATCAAATACCACCAAAAGAAAGCTCTATTTGTGGGAAAAAAGGATGCAAATTTTGTTTGGGTACAACGTCGCACGACCGCGCAATTGTCAGTTAAAGCGACGCAGTGCAGAATCGCAAAAAAGTGCTCTGGTCCTAAAGGGGGAAATCCTTCTGGGGCTGAAGTGGTTAAGCACTAGCAGCTCTGTAAAACTCTGAAATCAGTGGGTTTCTCCCTTTGCTGGAACTCGGTGGGTGTATTGTGATGCCACAAGCCTCCCCACCCACCTCTATATTGAGAGATTGAGGAGGGAGGGAGAGGGGAGTGTGAAACTTTCTCTGCTCCATGAAGGAGATAAGCAAATTGCTTGTCACTGACAGAGCACGGGGCTGATCTTCTGTGTATTTCCCTGTTAGTCGGACTTTCTCTTCCTGAAAAAAGATAATTACTCAAAAAGGTCATTACTTGCAGTTGAATTAACTCTTTGTGGCAAAACTGGGCACAGATGACATGACGTGCTGTACTCTACCAGACAGAATTATTCATTACATTTTTTTTTCGGGTTTACATCCACTTTAATTCCTAAGATCATCAGCTCCATCTAGTGGCCAAAATGCTGTATTGTTTTCTGAACTACCTCAATGAGAAAAAATACTGCAATTTGGCCATTAGATGGAGCTGACGATCACAGGAATTAATCCATTACAACAAAAAAAAATGGGGAAAATACATCCAGCCTGCATCAATTTGTTTGACCCTTGTACAAGGACGGTTCAATAAATAGACCCTTAAGTGTCAGCAAGATCTGCTTGTAGTCACTATTAGGGGCACTTGTGACAAGGTGACAATGCAAAAGCACAACCGGGAGAGGGTTGTCACCCTATAACAGGAAATGCCCAATAGCCTTCATGGCAGGATCACCAGGTGTTCATTTGATGAAAGCTGCAAGTTTAAAAGGATTAAAAACAACTATTGATATTATATTAACAAGTTAAAGCTTATAAAATACTTTGATGATAGGGTTATACAATATCTATTATTGTCAGTGCCCATAGCAGAAGTAGAAATATATACAAGATTTCACCTATTCTCAGTTTCTTCTCTTCTAGCGAATCGTACCGCGTCTCTTCCAGCGTCTGCACTGTGTGACTCTTCCAAGTGGAAAGCAACAATCACAATTCTTATCTATAAAGCAGAACACAGGATCAGCTCTGTAAACAGACACTGAGTATAGGAATATTGATGCTCTTCTGCTCAATATTCATCAAAGAATATGTAAACCCAACATTTCATATTCCTGATATGTGCTTGCTGTACCATGTACTTGTATGAAAAACCACCCTGTTCTCTCTGTATTGCTTCCCTTGTGTGAAATCCCTGGTGTTCCTGCCAGTCCCCCTGCCTTTCTATTAAAAACTGACCACACTAAGCAAAGTGCACAATCTAATCATTTTTTTTTTAGCTGTGATGGGAACTCAGCCTGCTCCCTTCCAACAATTAGACTTGTGCTGACATGCCCCTGTCCATCCTGCACAGCCTTTCACTGGGAAGACCAGTGTGCTGCTGTGTCTCCTCCCCTAACTCTTATGCAGTTGAGAACAGAGATTATGTGAACACTTTTAACCACTTCCCGCCTGGCCTATAGACAAATGATGGCCGGGCGGTGGCTTTGTTATCCTGACTGGGCATCTATCAATGTCCTCAGGATAACCTGTGAGCGTGTATCGTGGCGATCGGTGGTGCAGTGGGGGTCTGTCTGGACCACCGCATTACCGATCTCAGTAAATAGCTTCCATCGGAAGCTCTTTACCACGTGATTAGCCATGACCAATCACGGCCAGTCACAGGGTAAACAGGAAGAGCCATTTATCGGCTTTTCCTCTACTCGCGTCTGCAGAGGTGAGTAGAGGAGAGCCGATCGGCGGCTCTCCTGGCAGGGGGGGTCTGCACTGAACGTTTATCAGTGCAGCCCCCCCCTAGGATCGCCTCACTGGACCACCAGGGAGCCCACCCAGGACCACCAGGGAGCTCACCTAGGGACAACATTAGGAGGCCGTACAGGGACCACCAGGGAGACAATCTGAAGGCCACCCAGGGACCACCAGGGAGCCCACCCTAGACCACCAGGTAAGGGGTGCACAGTGCACTGTAGGGATGGCACTGTGCCCATATGTGATGCCTGCCAGTGCCATCGCTAACAGTGCTATATCTCAGTGCCATGTACCAGTGCTCACTAGTGCCCAGCAGTGCCACCTATCAGTGCCCACCAGTGCCACCTATCAGTGCCACCTATCAGTGCCACCCATCAGTGCCCATCAGCGGAGGCATAACTAGAATCTTCAGGGCCCCTGTGCAAGAAATTATGAAGAACCCCCTGACCCCTGGCCAGGGCTCTTCCCACTGATTCTGGGGCCCTTTACTCCTATTGCGGGTCTCTTTATTACGGTACCACAGTGGGGCTCTTTCACTAGTTCTGCAGCAGGCCCCCTTTCTGCCATTTTCTTGCCTCCCCGTGGTGGTGAAATGCCAGGGCCCGGTCACAACTGCAAACTTTGCAATCCTGATAGTTTCCTCACTGGTGTCAGTAGTTTTTAATTTTTATTTTTACTTTATTATTTTTTTTACTATTTCATTTTATTTATTTTGCAATTTTATTTTTACAATTTTTTTTTAGGCGCTGTGTTGGGGGGCTAAACAAACGTCAGCTCTTAATCTGCCTCTGCGTAGCCTCAGCTGCATAGAATGAATGGACAGGAATAGCTGTGCACCAAAGCCTCCCGTTCATTCAGAAATGGAAGTATAGCAAAAACAGTTTACTATGCTTCAGTTATGAATGAACCAATTGGTACCAATAACTGACTCTGTCCATTCAGAAAAGGAAGGAGCCGGTAAATAACAAATTTACCAACCTGTTTCCATCCCTCCATCATGACACATCTTCTACAGCAGCTGGCAGGAGAGAGGAGGGGGGAAGACAGCAGCTCTGCGGGGGGGACCAGGGAAGCACACAGGGACCCAGGGAACAGCAGAAGACAAGTAAACTGGATAGAAGATAATGGAGGAGATTGGTTCCTCTAAATGCCACCCCCGTCATCCCTCCTATTCAGGTGTACAAGGGAGGCACATGGGCCCCCTGGACCATGGGGCCCGGTTGCAATTGCAACCCCTGCAACCCCTATCGTTACACCCCTGCCCATCAGTGCCACCTATTAGTGCCCAGTGCCACCTATCAGTGCCGCCTATGAGTGCCCATCAGTGCTGCTTATCAATGCCGCCTATCAGTGCCCATTAGTGCTGCATATATGTGCCTCATCATCAGTGCCCATCAGTGCCACCTTATCAGTGCCACCTCATCAGTGCCAATCTGTACTGCCTCATCAGTGCCGTCTGTGTAGCCTCATCAGTGCTAATCAGTGTAGTCACATCAGTGCCCGTCAGTGAAGGAGAAAATCTACTTATTTACAAAATTTTGTGACAGAAACAAAGAAAGACTTTTTTTTTTTTCAAAATTTTCGGTCTTTTTTTATTTGTAGCGCAAAAAATAAAAAGCGCAGAGGTGAATTTTGTTTGGGTACAGTGTTGCATGACCTCGCAATTGTCATTCAAAATGCAACAGCGCTGCTGAAAATTGGTCTGGGCGGGAAGGGTGGTAAGTGCCTGGTATTAAAGTGATTAAAAATGGCGAAGAAAGATATTCATAATGTTTTTTTTTTAAATATCTATATGGAAATGTTTTGCCTTTTGCATTTCTATCTCAAACTGAATGTGTTGTTTTACAAGGTGTGGGTTCACATATACAGTACTTTAACTTATCTTTTTTTTCCATTGTAGCTATGAATGCATTTTAGTGATCAATGCAGTTCATACAATGGACTTCCATAGTTCTAAGGCCCCATTCACACCTCAGCGTTTTGTAGCTGGAGGCTCGAAGCTCCAAAACGCTGAAGGAGAAAAATACACAATTATTCTCTATGCAGTTGGTTGACATCTCCACTCCAAGTTGACTGAAGCTCAAAAAAGTTCTCGAATCGGTAGATTGGTGTGTTTTTGAAGTGTTTCTTTTCCCCCATAGTAATGCATGGAAATGCTTGATTTGGGTATTTTTGAGCATTTTAGTGCATTTTGTTGCACGTTTTTCTGCTCAAATGCAATAATTAAATAAATAAATATATAAAATATTTAAAAAAAAATCAAAAAATAATTAAATAAATAATAATAATAAAAAGATAGCAGTAATATTAACCCCAAACCCTAATCATAACCCCTAATATTGACCCCTAACACTAATCCTAAAACCTAACCCTATTGTTAACCCCTAATTCTAACCCTACTTTTAACCCCTAATCCTAACCCCTAAACCTAATATTAACCCTAACAGAGAGGAAAGGGCAGGGGTTTGGCGGAACTTTAAATGAGGTCTGAGACGGTAAGTCAAAGATTCCTCTATCCCTACTATACAGCATTGTGAAGGAAAGAGTTGGGACTTTAGATGAGAAATGCATATGAAAGGCAAAAAAACACTAATAGATGTATGTAGAATAATTTATTTATTAATCCATAGAAGTTCATAAAAGATGGTAACATACACAAAACATGTGAATGCATAGATAAATTCATATATATACATCATTAGAGGGCACACAGTTACATAATAGCCAGCAGCATATCAGGTCTTGAATTACATGGTATAAAGTGCATAGTAATAGAGTACGGCAAATAAAACAAGATATAGGACTAATAGCGAAAAGACTCTGGATGGTAAACACACTGTTGGGCATCAAAAATCTTGACGCGTTTCGTGGTTAAGTTACCACTCATCAGGAGATGATGCGGGGGTGATGTCTAAGAAATATATGGTATTGGATATATTGGATTTGGTACTTTTTATATCTGACCACTTTCCACACCACTTTAATATTATTATTACCACATTTTATCCCCACTCAGACCTTCCCTATATGGATATGGCTTCTTGGTATATGAATTTATTATTTATTCACAGATATTCTTGACACAAATTATCCACTTTGGTTGTCTGGTGGGAATTCTCCTTTCAACCACGTCCTTTCTTCATTTTTTACACCGCTGTGCCACTCGCCGCACTGCCTCAGCTCCCGTGCCAGCTGTTATCCTGGACCCACCGTCAGCCTATGTTGCAACACTAGATAATTATGGCCAGTCTGTAAGTATGGGTGGACTTTTCATCATTCTCGTCCCCCTAATTTAAGATGTTCTGACCCATTGTTTATTCATATATTTCTCAGACATCACCCCCGCACCTGCTCCTGATGAGTGGTAACTTAACCACGAAACGCATCAAGCTTTTTGATGCCCAACAATGGGTTTACCATCCAGAGTATTTTCACTATTAGACCTACATCTTGTTTTATTTGCCATACTCTATTACTATGCACTTTATAACATGTACAGTATCTCACAAAAGTGAGTACATCTGTTAGGAAAGGAGTCTTCCAGTGTTTCCGCGGTGGTGCGCGTGGTTCGCCCGAACGCGCACGCGCCGGAAACGGCGTCTGATGGCCCTATTTCAATCTGCAGAGCCCTGCAGCCGGTGCTGTCTGCTCTACAGTGTTTTGGTTCCTGTGACCCCAGCTTTACTCTGAGAGACTTCCTGCACCTGTGACCCCGGCTTCCTGTTTGACTTGCTTGCCTGCCGCCTGCCCCAACCTTCTGCCTGCCTCCGACTACGCCTCTGCCTGATCCTCTGAACCTTCTGTTGCCCGCACGTTGCCGACCCTGCCTGTACCCGACTATCCGCTTGCCTGAACCACTTGTACCGCACCGCCAGCCTGTTACCGACCCAGCCTGAATCACCAGCCTTCTACCTGCACGAGCTTCAGTGGACCATCACCTGTCATCTGTGACCAAGTCCAGCCCTCGTGCCCCCCTGTGCTCCAGAGTTCCCTGTCTTCACTACCAGGGGTTCTTGAACCAGGGCCACAAGCAGGCATGTACTGGCCATCGGGACTACCGGGAGTTTCCCGGTGGGCCGATGGCTCAGTGGGCCGGTTCAGTGACAGCCTGTCAAAGTAATGGCTGCACGAGCCTGGCAGCCATTACTTTGAGCATTGCTGTACTGTCTCAAGCAGGGCCGGGCCGGTAGAAGGAAGGTGCGGGTACCCTGGGCTGGGCAGTACTATTTGCTGGAGGGAGGAGGGGGGCGCAGATTAAGTGCCGGGCCAGCAGTGCTTCACACTAGCCGGCGCCGCTAGTGTCTCTTTCTCTGTGTGTATCATAATGTGCCGAGTGCACTCCTGCACCCGGCACAAGCAAGCACGTCCACCAGCCGTCATCTGTCGGCACCACCGACCCACCGCTGCCTCTTCTCTCCAGAGTCAAGTCTCCCCCTAAAAAGCTGCTTTGCTAGCCCTGTCCTGGCGGCGTGACATCACTCGCCAGAGGCGGGATGGGAGAAAGAGGAACTGCCGAGGAGGAACCATTACAGCCAGCAAAACAAGTAAGCACTAAGCTTACACTTATTCAGACTGTCAGTGATAATAATTGATTGCCATGTCATCCCAAACCGCACCTCAGCCACCATCCGCAGCCACCATCCCCATCCGCAGCCACCATCCCTATCTGCAGCCACCATCCCCATCCGCAGCCACCATCCCTATCTGCAGCCACCATCCCCATCCGCAGCCACCATCCCCATCCGCAGCCACCATCCCCATCCGCAGCCACCATCCCCATACCCCTACCACCGAC
>BLSH010167336.1:241326-254266 GCA_018402905.1 Glandirana rugosa | reverse complement strand
TGCAACTCAAAGCAGCGGTATGTGAAATCTCTAATTTCTGCTATCTGTCCTCAGAGCAACAGCACAGACAGCAGTAGTAAAGTAATCTATCTCAGGATGCAGGATCAGGTCTTAAAATGGCTAAAATCTGTCCCTCACACCGTCAGCTACCTTTCCCTATACTAACCCAAGGAGCATGTGACTGCAGCACTGTGACTCCAGCTTATAAAGAGGCTGGGTCACATGATGCACCGGCCAATCACAGCCATGCCATTAGTAGGCATGGCTGTGATGGCTTCTAAGGGCAAACCAGTGAAACGCTTGTTGATTGGCTGCCCTGCAGCTTCTCAACACGTGGAGTAAAATAGCAGAACCCCGGACCGAACCCGAACGATTTTTGAAATGTCCGGGTCCGGGTCCGTGCCACGGACACCCAAAAGTTCGGTACGGACCCGAACGTTACAGTCCGGGTTCGCTCAACACTACCCCTGGGTTTTTTATTTTTTGCGCTATAAATTAAAAAAAAGACTAAAAATTTTCAAAAACAATGCATTTTTCTTTGTTTCTGTTATAAAATTTTGCAAATAAGTAATTTCTCTTCATAAATTTTGACCAAAAATGATACTGCTACATTTCTTTGGTAAAAATAACCCAAATTGGAGTTTATTTGGTGTTGGCGGACAGACAGATGTGACGGGGACTGTGACAGATGTGACGGGGACTGTGACAGATGTGACTGGGACATACAGATGTTTTGTGTATGGTGACAGATGTGACGGGGACTGTGACAGATGTGACGGGGACATACAGATGTTTTGCGTATGGTGACAGATGTGACGGGGACATACAGATGTTTTGTGTATGGTGACAGATGTGACGGGGACAGAAAGATGTTTTGTGTATGGTGACAGATGTGACGGGGACAGACAGATGTTTGGGGAATGTGACAGATGTTTTGTGTATGGTGACAGATGTGATGGGGGACATACAGATGTTTTGGGGACTGTTTACGGGGACACTTATGTGTATGGGGACAGGGGTATCAGTGTGCTTGGTGCACTGTGTGGGGGGCGATCTGTGACAGCTTTCTGCATGAAATCCTCATCATGCAGAGAGCTGTCACAGAGCTGCAGCTCCCCCCCCCCCGCACTGAGCTCTCACTGAGCTCAGCGGGGGGAGAACTGTCACAGAGACGTTCGTCTCTGTTTACAATGTGACGGCTGTGATTGGACACAGCCGTCACATGATCGGGGGGGCCAGTCACTGCGCCCGTATCCCGATCTCTGCTCAGCTGGATCCTGTGATCATAATGATCACAGGATCCAGCAGCAGCGCACCGCATGGCCGCGCTGCGAGCTCCCGTTCTGCAGGACGTAAATACACGTCCTGTCAGAACGGGGAAGCTCCCACCCGGCCGTATATGTACAGTGGCCGGGTGGGAGGTGGTTAAACATCTACCATTTGGTCATTAAGGAAAGCTCATGCTGGTCGGTGGGCTTCTGAGTTAGCATGCGTATATTCCATAAGATTTTTTTAATGGGACAATTATGGAATTTTTTTTTTGAGAATGCTAGTTCCCTGGTTGTCACACTGACCCTTTTGTGTAAAGCCGGCCATAGGCAGCATGGGGTTGATTTACTAAAGGCAAATGGACTGTGCACTTTCCAAAGTGCAGTTGCCCTCTGCAAGTGCAGTTGCTCAAGAGTTTAGTAAATGAGGTAAAGGTTCACTTTGCAAAGAATACCCAGTCACATGCAAGGAAAATAAAAAAAAACAACATTTTTGCTTGCACATGATTGGATGATGGAAGTCAGCAGAGCTTCTGCTCATTTACTAATCTCTGGAGCAACTGCTCTTGCAGAGTGCAACTGCACTTTGCAAAGTGCACAGTCTTTTTCCCTTTAGTAAACCAACCCCTATGAATCTAGATTCAGCAGGGACTGGCTGGGATTCGAACCATGTATGGGCAGGCTGAACGTACAACCAACCTGTCAGACTTTACACATATTGCCAGGGTCTATTATATCGGCTATCAGTAATCACTGTGTTCTCCCGGTGGAGACAGCTTCTTCCCCCACCGGGAGAACACAATGTCGCTGTGGGAGGTCAGCGTTGTTGGGGGAATCAAGTGATTTTCTTTGCAGGAAAGAAAAAGGCTCCATCTATGGCCGGCATTAGTGCTGTCTGAGCTGCTGACTTAAAGGAGGTATAGTGATTTATGAACAGTATGCTTATTCCAGGTTTGTGACTCAAAAGGATTTAAAGCCTAAGCTTAGGTAAAACTTTTTTTTTAAAATATCAGCACAAGGGACAATATTTACATTTAATCTGAAATGGCCCTTGTGCTGTTGGAGTTGCAATCCTCCATTTTTTGCCCCCTTTCATACTCGCAGTTGTAATTCTTTTGCTTGCTCATAGAGTCGAGGAATCTGTCAGAGGCGCTCGTCAAGAATGCTGACTATACCCGCCCATTTTGCCCCTCTTCCATTCATAGACGCTGTACCATAGTTTCCATGAATGAGAAGCTCTCAATGAATGGAGCATGGGTGGATGAATGAAAGGTCCACCTTCTTCATTCATAGAGCGTTTTTCATTAATGGAAGCTACAGTATAGTACATCTTCTATGAATGGAGGAGGCAGGCGGAAAGGGCCGACCTTTGGCTTTATTAACCCCTGCAGCATCAGAAGATTACGGGTGCGCATTATGAGGGGGGCAGAGAACAGAGGGTTACAACGATGACATCGGCACCAGCAAAAGGGACACTTAGATTAAATGTAAGTACAGTCCCTTGTGCTGATTTTTTTTTTTTTTTAACTTAGGCTTTAAGTCAGACATAGCCAAAAAATAAGCACGTTAAAGATAAGATCAGAAATAGCAGCCCATGTACTTTACCCATGACAAAGTCACCTTAATTGCTTACCGACCAGTTATACTGCGGCAGGTTGGCTCGGCTGCACGAATCACTGTAGATGTACGTCGGGCTCATACACGGCGATCTGTGGGTGCGTGCGCGCCCACTGGCCAGCGTGAGAGCCAATTAGCGGATCCGGCAGACTTGATGTTCCCCACAGAGACAGAACATTCTGACGAGGGAGATCACACAGATCATGTCTTTCTGCTATGTGTGTTGTCCCAAGCAACCCATCCCCCCACACGGTTAAAAACACACTGAGGGAACACATTTAACCCTTTGATCGCCCCTGATGTTAACCCCTTACCTGCCAGTGTCATTAGTACAATGTCAGTGCATATTTTTAGCACTGATCACTGTAATAATGTCAGTGGTTCCCAAAAAAGTATCAAAAATGTCAGTTAGAAGTCTGCTCTGCCCGCCACAATGTCGCAGTTCTGCTACAAATCGTTGATTGCCGCCATTACTAGTAAAAAATAAATAAATAATAAAAATGCCATAAATATATCCCCTATTTTGTAGACGCGATAACTTTTGCGCTAACCAATCAATATAAACTTTTTTACCAAAAATATGTAGCAGAATACATATCGGCCTAAAATGATGAATACATTTGTGTTTTTTAAATTTTTTTATTGGGTATCTTTTATAGCATAAAGTAAAAAATATTGTTTTTTTTCAACATTTTCGCTCTTATTTTTGTTAATAGCGAAAAAAATAAAAACTGCAGAGGTGATAAAATTCCACCAAGAGAAAGCTGTATTTGTGAGAAAATAAGGACGTCAATTTTGCTTGGGTACAGCGTTGCACGACCGCGCAATTGTCAGTCAAAGCGATGCAGTGCCGTATCGCAAAAAATTGCCTGATCAGGAAGTGGGTAAATCCTTCTGGGGCTGAAGTGGTTAAAGATCAATTACAGTTGATTAGAAGTTTTTAAAAGGCACCGGAGCCTAGCAGTTAATAAATGTGATGTACTAATCGCACATTAAGCTAGCCAAAGACACAAGATGGTTTTTGGAAGATCCAACTGTTAGAAGATCTTTTTGAAATATTGTTATTTTTATTTTTTTTCCTTATGTTGTGTAACTAATACACACTTTTCTTGCAGGGAGGGAATCACTGCTGAAACCCCTATTGGGTCTTTTTGGATCCCAATGTCTTTTTCCGAAAGATTCAAACACGTCTCTTATGACAATGGCTCTGTGTGGCTTATCAGCCAAGATGATGAAGTCTATCTCTCTGCAACTAATCCAACTCTCTGGAAAATAATAGAAAACCAGAATATTGGAGAAGGACAGGGTTAATGGTGCTCTGAGTCCAGTTGGATATACAAACTGCTCTCTCCTTCCAGTCATCTTATCAATTGGTTTTACATGCTTGTATTTTTGTAAAAGTTTGCACTGCTACTAAAAGCACCTAAGGACTCCAGGTGCTGCGTGCAGGTAGCCCATTGAAGTCTATTAGGATACTGATCGTTCATCCTAATGTATTAGGCATACAGGTGCGGTAGATCAGCCCCAAATGCACATTGTCTATGTTCAGGGCTCAGGGTTCAGGGCTGCTTATCCTCACAAGTGTTACATTAGGACGAGCGGTTGTGCCCTTGAAGCTGCTACATCCTAATAGACTTCAATGGCCTTGCATGGAGCCTAGACATGCTGCAAAAAATGGCCTATTCATGGTACTTGGGCCTCGGTGCCTTTGTAAATGAGGCCCATTGTTACCTATAATTTTGAGTACATCACACATTTGTATCTTCAGAAATATCTCACAAATATTAAAGTTTTTTTCCCTAGCAGATTGTGTTGTTTTGTATGACATCAAAGGAATATTCCTAAACACATGCTTCATCTAGTATTATCTCAATCATTCAAAATGGTTTAAAAATTGCATAGTAAATACCAAAGCTTTTGACAAAAATAACCAGATTTCCAAACCAATGCTTGAAAGAGACTCTGTAAGCCAAGGGGTACTGTTGGATCAGAAAGGTAACCATCAAGCCAGTAACAGGCATAAAGTCAGAGAACTACACCCGCCAAAAGAAAAGGAAATTTCTGCATTTACCATGGAGAGGACATTTCTGCATTGACCATGGCAGGCAATAAGGTTCCAGTGGCAATTTTCCTAATGCAGTTCATCAAAAAAAAACTCAAGCTGTCATTCAGTCTGGGAAAACTCCCAGCTCCAAAGTCCATTTAGTTTCCCTTTAGAGGACTAATTGGCCAAAATTGCTCTTTCTGGGGTTTTGTGAGACCATCTTCAACATCCAGGATTTTAACACACTCTCATCCCTTTTATTTATAAAGCATAAGTGTCTGGCCACTGGGGATTTCAGGTGATATGTAGAGATGTCATAAATGTAGTCCTGCAATCTCTTGCAAATTATCTTGGCTGTCATGCTGACATAGAAGGCTCTGCAGATGCAAGTAAAAACATAGACCACACCCACCGCATTGCAGTCCGCATCCTGTCTGCATCTGAGGGTCCTCCCCGTGGACATAGTTAGAGTGTATCCCGCTATCATAAATTTGCAGAAATCGCAGTGCCCACACCTCTTTATCCCCCTACCACTAGTGCAAGAACCTGGGGCCCATGATATATTAATGTGAATTAATAAACTTCCCAATGGCTGTCTTTTTTTGAAAATAAATTGAGGTTGAGTGGAAACAAACCTATTCACTGCCTCATCATCAGTCAATAAATTTCAATGGGATAGACAAATTTTCTTCGCCCTTGGTGGAAGATCAGTGTACTGGAGGCTCAATCTGGTTGTAGATTCAGAGTTAGAATTAGGTATCTCATTGCCAAAGATTAAAGACTCACGATCACTGTCCCTTGCTCTCTGATAAGTTACCCATTTTCTTTTGTAGCCTCATTTAACAAATCTCTCCCTTAGATGTTGTGCCTCCATCTCAAAGTCAGTTCCTTCTGTACATTTCCGATGGGCTCGCAAATATTGGCCCATAGCCATGGGGATGTTCTGGACCACCACAACACATTTGGATGGAAGCTGTTTGCATGTTGGCTTTCTGTACAATTTCGTTTTGACTGCCGTCCATTGCCAATTGTATAATCAGGACCAAAAATGTTACTTGATGTGGGTCACATTTGTTAGTGAACTTAAAGCGGCGTTCCACCCTAAAGTGGAAATTCTGCTTTAATGGAAGGTGACCTGACATGCCACAATTGGCATGATTTTTTTTGGGGGGGTGACTAGGGACCCTGTTTTCACAGGTCCACTTCCTCCCCTGGCGCCGTGGCTCAGGGAAGGAAGTCCACATGTCACAGGCCCCAGAAGAAAGGCCGGCCAGTCTCAAGGCGCAGCGCGACTCGAGCATGTAAAGTGCACGCCCAGGTTTGAAGCCAAAGCCGGGTGCCCACACTTATGATGCCGGCGCTGCCGAGGGGAAGAGGAGAAGAGCAGGCCCTTGGGCTACCGCATCGCTGGAGCGAGGGACGGGTGAGTGTCTGATTATTAAAAGTCAGCAGCTACACTTTTTATAGCTGCTGACTTTTACATGGGTGGAACTCCGCTTTAAGACTGTAATGATTCGCATACAAAACACTAACACATTCTGTAGCCACCTCCTTAGTACCAGTCCAAAGGATAAGGGCGTCATCAATGTACCCCAACCAAGACAAAATACTGGACAGGTACACTGGTGACACCCCCCCATCGAGCAGCCATGACTCTCAATCACCTAAATAGATGTTGGCAATCGGTGGCCATGGCTAATAATTTACTTATAATTCATTTATTATGCCTGGCTTAGAGACCTAGCTTGAAGGACCTTGACCTTGAAGGACTTTTTCCACAACCCTCCTATAGAGTATCGTGTAGATAAATACAATGCCGCAAAATAGAGGGTAAGAAATAACGTGTTTTTAGGGACCACCAAATCACGCAGGAGAGTCAGCAAGTGCAAAGTATCCCTAACATACGAGGGCTGATTCACTACAAGTGGTTGGAGGGTGCGGTCAATATACTTGCTCACACACTCCGTGATTGAACTCTGCCCTGGTGCAATCGAGCAACCAGAAGGATTAATAGCTGACTATTTTTTGGAAGTGCGTAAAACATTGAAACCTTAGGGAATTCCACCTTTAAATATTGCACTGTTTCTTTACCAATGATTTGGTCCTTAAACGCCCTGTCAGTGATAGCAAAACACAGAATTTCCAAGTGTTTCAGGGGCAAAACAAACTCCCCCTTCATCAGATCTATAAGAGCAAACATAAATAATATAAAAATGGTACATAAGTAACATATTATATGTATTGTATATGGAGCGTGTAATGGCATATCAATTTAGTTCGCATTAAAAAGAACCATCACAGTGCGTTTCCTAAAAAAAAAAAAAATTATATTAAAGTACTCCTAAAATGCTGGAAGACAAGAACAAATATCAGAAAAATATATACTGTATAATGTATAATACAATGTGCCATTCACCATAATTCCACCAATGTTTACAACATGGTAATGAACTGGCAGGCAATAAAAAACATGGGATGATAGACAGTATGTCTTGAAAAATATTAAATGATCAACACTTGAACACGATAAAAAAGTTGTATGACCATATTATAAAAAACCTTTAAAACATTACGTCAGGAGGTGTGACAGAAGGTAGTTTTTGCTGTGAATTCTGTTTTTTCATCCAGCAAAATTGAGCTGTGAAAGTTAAAGCCATAACATCACACAGCGTGTTTCCAGCTGGAAATTGTGTTGCTGATCACCATGATGTCATCACACCTCACCATTCTGGTTGCCTCTTTTAATGGTGACAAAACTATACAGTACATGAATAAGGAGCCATTGATGGGGTGAAAAGAAACTCAGACCCTCGTCCTGCACTAATAACCTGAAGCTGCAGGTACAGCCACTGCAGCATGGCCATAGTTGAGTTCCAGCTCAGGGGTGCTTGGCATATCAGGCAGTTGGTAGGCAGCTTGCATTGCCTCTTAATTTTGGCCAAGAGAAAACTTGCTAGGTATAACCACCTGATGTGACCACACACTCTTCTGGCCCGCTACAGGACATCATGAAAGCCAGGGTTTATAACTAGAAACCACTGCACCACCAGGTTGCGAATGTGTACTTTCCCTGCCAGAAGGTAGACAGCAGGTTGGTGCATTGTCATATACAACATTTTATGGCACAAGATGAGATGAGGGCAGCCACCTCTTAGTCCGGGCAGCCACCTCTTGGCCCACCAAGAGCTGACAGAACCTTTGGTCCAGTGTGGTTCCTATCCCTGACACATCCCAGCTTCAAAACAGCATGGCGGAGGCTCTTGGTTCCTTGGGGGGTCTGATGGTTTGGATGAGTTACTGGATGAAGCCACTGAGTTGTGGAGGGGGTAGTGGTGACTGAGCTGTCACTATCATCATGACCTTCTTTGTTTAATTCCTTTTATTGTTTTGTCAAGGAAAAATATTCTAGAGGAGGAGGAGGCTGAGATTTCCTCAACTTCAAATGAAGATTTAGAGTGTGAGTGTTTATATACCCCAAAACGTTGGATCGTGAACCTAATTTTTTTCTTGACCAGACTGTTATGCCATTGGGTAATACTTACCCCTTTCCCTGTGGTTGGCTCTGGTAGAGACTCCTGAGTCCTGGTCATTGTGTAATACTTATCTCTTACTCTGTGTTTGTCGCTGGTACAGACTTCTCAGTCTGTGGTTGGCTTTGGTAGAGAGTCCTGGCCATTGGGTAAAACATACCCTTTACCCTGTGGTTGACTCTGGTAGATGCTCCTGGCCATTGGTTAATTCTTACCCCTTACCCTGGGGTTGGCTCTGGTAGAGACTCCTGGCCATTGGGTAATTCTTACCCCTTACCAAGTGGTTGGCTCTGGTAGACGCTCCTGGCCATTGGGTAATTATTATCCTTTATTCTGCAGTTGGCTCTGGTAGAGACTTCTGGCCATTGGGTAATTCTTACACCTTACCAAGTGGTTGGCCCTGGCACAGACTCCTGAACATTGGTTAATACTTGCTCCATACCCACACTAGAAGAGATGCACTGTGATGTCATCTCTGGTTGCATGGTATGTCAGATGAGCTGGTCCATGGGAGCTTTTGGTTCTTTAAAAGGGAGATGCTGCCAAAACAGGTCAGTTCTGAGAAAGGGGTATTTATACACCGCCAAATTCTGGATTGTGGACCTCTTTTTTCTTAATCTGCTTGTTATTCCATTGGGTAATACCTTATACTTGCTACTATTTGCATGTATATACATATGCCTGGACCCATCCGTATATATCTGTACCCTGTCTCATATATAGGCTGCACTCCAATTGTATACTCACTGTATATGTTGTACATTACAGCTGTTACTTTTGTACATTTGGGCCTGTTTAGGCAATATTCACAAACAACCACAACATACCAGTGAGCAGTTCCACTCACATCAAGAACCAAACCAACGCTCCGGGCTATTATATATTGCGCCATCATGTCATTCCCTCAATATTGGGAAACAGATATAAAACAATGCCTCAGTTTTGTACCTATGTATGCGGGAAACAAAGAACACTTGAAAGAACATTGGCGTTTATATTGTTTTTTCATGTCTAAAATATCTTTCCCTGTGGATAGCAGGCAAGAGTAGATACGTTTTCTTGATGGTGAAATTACCCAACACAATGGGTGCCTTTGTGCTGATTTATTTCATAAGCTAACTAAGCTTGTTCAAGTTCAAACCTAAGAGGCACAATGATCATATTCTATCACTTGTTGCTTTAATCACTTGAGTCCCAGGTGCTGTTTGAGAATGGCGCAGGAACAGAGGCTGTTTATTCCAGTTCCATTTTAAAAATGGCGCACAGTCTCAACCCCCCTTTTTCCCCAGAACAACTCGGGTCAAGCACTAAGCCTAGGAGCTGAAATGATCTTCTCTTGGGTTTCTCATGCCTCTACAGTTTGCTTTGGGTGGGAGTGTAGTGACATCAAGAGAGATGTCATGACACTTCCTGGCCCAACCAGAGCCATTGCAGCTCTGTCCAGCCTCTCTGCATAGCAATAGATCATTGCTATATGTATCTATTGTTGACTGATTGCATCCAGCAATAGACCACTATTACAAGAAATCTGCATGTCAACTAATTTGACCAAATCCAGACACCTCATGGCAAAAAATTGTGTATGTAGCACTCCTCCTGCATGGGGTAAGGGGTTGGCTTATGCTCACTGTATATGTTATACATTACAGTTGTTCCTTTTGTATAGTTGGGCCTGTTTAGGCAATACCTCCAACACAAGGAGAGGGCTAGCATTACTCCAAAGAGGATCCATGGCCGCAGTGGAGAGTGTCACATGACAATGAAGGGCGCCAGTCCCTTTAGTCTTTTACAGTTTTATTGCTCCGACTCACAGGGAGAGAGGGTTACAATTTGGGTTCTCAATAGCAAACTGGGATCCAGACTTCATATAATAATAATAATAATACCTTCCTCCCCACTCTCATGATATTCGCTGTGCAATCCTGCCTGGCACCACACAGTGATTCCTCCTCCTTCTGTTATTTCCTTTGTTTCCTATGTAGGACCCTATTCAAGGTTTCCATCAGAGACAAATATCCAAAAGCAAACCACTACTGCGCTATCTCATTAGAAAATGCATTAAGATCTGTGTCAGGAGTCAGCAACAGGAGTGGCCAGATCTGGATGGCTTCAGTCAGGAAACCAAATTGTGTATGCTTTAAAGCGCAAGTAAAGTCTGCTATATTTTTTTTTAAGACCCTCAGGTGGGTTATGCTATAATGTACTAGTATGCACAGCATATTAGTACATTATGGCAGACTTACCCATCATGTGGTGTCCTCCCAGCACAGCGCTGGGACCGATCCCCTTCCATTTTCGCCCATTCTACCTGCTGGGTTCTGTGCCTTTGGCCACTTATTATATCTTTTCCTGTGACAACACTGAAGAAATGACACTTTGCTACAATGTAAAGTAGTAAGTGTACAGCTTGTATAACAGTGTAAATTTGCTGTCCCCTCAAAATAACTCAACACGCAGCCATTAATGTCTAAACCGCTGGCAACAAAAGTGAGTACACCCTTAAGTGAAAATGTCCAAATTGGGCCCAATTAGCCATTTTCCCTTCCCGGTGCCATGTGACTCGTAAGTGTTACAAGGTCTCAGGTGTAAATGGCGAGCAGGTGTGTTAAATTTGGTGTTATCCCTCTCAGTCTCTCACACTGGTCACTGGGAATTCAACATGGCTGGCACCTCATGGCAAAGAACTCTCTCAGGATTTGAAAAAAAGAATTGTTGCTCTACATAAAGATGGCCTAGGCTATAAGAAGATTGCCAAGACCCTGAAACTGAGCTGTAGTATGGTGGCCAAGACCATATAGCGGTTTAACAGGACAAATTCCACTTAGACCAGGCCTCACCCTGGTCAACCAAAGAAGCTGAGTGCAATTGATCAGCGTCATATGCAGAGGTTGTCTTTGGGAAATAGATGTATGAGTGCTGCCAACATTGCTGCAGAGGAAGAAGGGGTGGGGGGTCAGCCTGTCAGTGCTCAGACCATACGCCGCACACTGCATCAAATTGGTCTGCATGGCTGTTGTCCCAGAAGGAAGCCTCTTCTAAAGATGATGCACTAGGAAGCCCGAAAACAGTTTGCTGAAGACAAGCAGACTAAGGACATGGATTACTGGAACCATGTCCTGTGGTCTGATGAGACCAAGATAAACTTATTTGGTTCAGATGGTGTCAAGTGTGTGTGGTGGCAATCAGGTGAGGAGTACAAAGACAAGTGTGTCTTACCTACAGTCAAGCATGGTGGTGGGAGTGTCATGATTTGGGGCTGCATGAGTGCTGCCGGCACTGGGTAGCTACAGTTCATTGAATGCCAACATGTACTGTGTCATACCGAAGCAGAGCATGATCCCCTCCCTTCGGAGACTGAGCCGCAGGGCAGTATTCCAACATGATACACAAAACACACCTCCAAGACGACCTTGCTAAAGAAGCTGAGGGTAAAGGTAATCAACTGGCCAAGCATGTCTCCAGACCTAAACCCTATTGAGCATCTCTGGGGCATCCTCAAATGGAAGCTGGAGGTGTGCAAGGTCTCTAACATCCTCCAGCTCCGTGATGTTGTCATGGAGGAGAGGAAGAGGGCTCCAGTGGCAACCTGTGAAGCTCTGGTGAACTCCATGCTCAAAAGGGTTAAGGCAGTGCTGGAAAATAATGGTGGTCATACAAAATATTGACACTTTGGGCATTTTCACTTAGGGGTGTACTCACTTGCCAGCGGTGTAGGAACATGTATAACCTAAGTGTCTCCATTTTGTATAATTATGTATGCTTTCTATTACACTATATATGTATGCTAAGACCCCTTTAAGATTAATGAAGCTAGTTTCGTTCTAGAGTTTCTGTTTCCCTGATATTACGTGTTGAAAGTGAAACTAGTGTAAAGACCCTTATAAGGCGTCTTTAACTCCTAATTTTTCTAGCTATAAAAGAGGAACCCGGGAAATAAAGAGTTGCTTTTCCCTGAGAGATAACTGTGTGTGTGTACTTTCTTATATCTCAGGGAGGGGCTCTGGGGTCCCATGGGAGTTTAACTGCTCCACCGTGGATTGACGGGGGATAGAGAGGAGTTCAAATCCTTTCAGCTGGGGGCTCGTCCGGGATAAAGTATTCATCTTACTGTAAGAAAATTTTTGTCATTCTTGACTGAATGTTTCCTTGCCGTAGGCGCTGATAAAACTTTAGTCCTTTTGCAGCTTTAAACCCGCATGTTTTCCTGATTTCAAAATAGTCGCGGATGCCGTTCCTTTGTAAGTCAGTTCTTACTGTTTTTAAAAGAATGTCATTCTACTTATGAAATAGGGCCTGCTCGGGGGTCGACTTTCCTAAACTTGAGGAGAGATAGGGGGCAGTTAGGTGCCACCTCGTCAATTTGA
Organism: Glandirana rugosa; assembly: GCA_018402905.1. Taxonomy (NCBI): domain Eukaryota; kingdom Metazoa; phylum Chordata; class Amphibia; order Anura; family Ranidae; genus Glandirana; species Glandirana rugosa. The sequence continues at coordinate 241,443 of BLSH010167336.1, read as the reverse complement.
GGGTACCCTGGGGTCTCGGGGAGGGACTCTATATTCTTTCATGTGTGTGTGTCAATAGAGAGTCCCTTTTCGTTGAGAAATAAAGGGCCCAAGGAGAAAATATCGATCTTTTTAATC
>BLSH010167336.1:197837-207864 GCA_018402905.1 Glandirana rugosa | reverse complement strand
GGTCTTGTACCCTCTTTCATATTTTTTACGTTTTTTTTGGTTGTCATATTGTCTAAAGGAAAATATTTAATCCTTTATTACAGTTACATCACATTACTGCTCCTGACGAGTGGCATAAACGCCACGAAACGCGTAGAGCTTTCAACTACTGTGATCATACCTTTTGTGTACTTCTCAGACTTCAGATGGAACCCTGAGTACCCCTACTGGGTTAACTGTGGTCATGGATCACGCAGACCTTCCTTATTATATGTATATGTACCTATTTATACCTTAATCACTGATGGATGGGGGCATTTGAGAATGTAATGTTTATCGACATTTACTATTATTATTTTATTACTCTATCTACGGTCCTTATGGTTTATGTAATAGATTGTATAGTGTATGCATTCAACTAGCATATCTGTCTACTATCTACGATTCACCCTTTTACTGCTAGCTATGACTGTATTACATTGTATACCTCCTAATAAACCTTATTTTACTCTCCATCAGCCTACCTGTCATTCATCATGTGTTTCATATAAAGTCCCAACTCTCCTTGATGGCTTTTTTGCAATTTTTAATTTGTAGTCTAATTAGGGATGGAAGCGGCCTTACCAGGCTACTGCTTCATATAAAGTCCCATTTTGTCCCCTCCTTCCCCGTTCTGAATCATTGTGAGAACTCTAGAGCTCCCCTGTGTCACAACAGGTAAGGTCGCAGTTGTGGGACCTGGAAGATCCCAGTTCAATGACACCCAGGTACCTGACAGGTGTCATCGGGCCCGATCCGGCCTTCCGGAACTTCCATGGCTGCGGACGGCAAAGCCCTGATTGCAGGTCCACCGAGTAGTATGGTGATTCCTGCTCTATAGGTACCCACCGGGGGAGTGGAGCATCACAATGGCCACACTGGGCCCAGGCAGCGACGTCCATGGTGAGCATCCGACAGTCCTTGCAGATGAGGCACAGCCGCTCCATCCAATCGATGATTGCCAGGGCGATTCCCCCACGTGGCTCCAACCAGGGTCCGTTCCAGCCTACTTGACAGCCAGGTCAGCGCTGGAAGCTGTCTCCCACCTTCCGCCATCTTGCTCCTCGTGGTGACTGGTGCTAGCTGCAGGCGCATAGCTTCTTCCAGGGCGTGGCGCCACCCCCCACCTTACCAGACAAGCTGGCGCCAAATGTCTCGATAAGCAGGCGCGCTGCGTGTCACGATGCTGTAACCCCTTGTATGCATAACAAAACTATACAGGCACTCTGACGCTAGCAGGGCTTGTCCAGACTTGTTGACTCTGACAGTGGTTGTCGATGGTAACAGTAAGCTGTGGTATACACTGTTCTGCTGGAAAGTACACCTCACACACACTCTCTCCCTTTAGCAACAAAACAGACCCAGGCATACTTTATTGTTTGCAGGAATTGGAGCAGTCATTAGTAAAACACTTGTAATGCCCAATTTTAGCAGAACACTGGGCATATTTGTAATCCAGTGGGAATGTCCGGCCGTGGCATGGCACAGTACATATTTGTAATCCATGGGTGCGTTTGCCCGCAATGGTCATCACGGGCAGCAACACATGGTACAAAGTCACTGAATTGCAGGATTGGTATTTTTAAGTGTCCGTCCCCAGTGCTGTTTTGGAGCAGCTGGGTAAACAGGCAGCAATCTGTTGGCAGCTCCCGCTGGTTGTTATGGACAATGGCACAGTTATTTAGCACAGTTCAAGGGCAAAGTACACAGTTCTTATCCTGGTTAAGTCCACGATGGCAATAAAACATATTAAACATTCCTCAGGCTCAGTTTGTGCGGTTGCTATGGGCGACTACTGACTGCCTCACAAGTAATACCGGACGAGCTCCCAAAGGTAGCCATGTGCTCCCTTGAGAGTGGTTGGTAGTAGTGGTTCACCTGATAGCTGACACATCTATTACACATCTGGAGACACTGACTAGACCGGCTCTTTTTTGTTGTTTTATTTAGGGGAAATAACTTTGATGGGGATAAGGGGTAACTCACTTGCTGACCATTTCTCTTACAGTTCTCTCACTACACAGAACTCACAGCTTTACACTTCTTTGCTTCTCTCCAGCTCAGAACTTAGTTTTCAGCCTGAACGGAAATTTATCAGGCTTCTTTGTACTTTTCTCTTCAACGAGGTTAGCACATGGTGAGGCCTACTCTGTTTCAGCAAGACCTCAGTAACACCCATTACAGGCCAGGGATTACAGGCCCCTGTATGAGCAGCAAAGTACTTTAGTGCTAACCGGGCCTTTGGCGGACTACAACTCCCAGCCCATCCTCTTCCAGATAGCAGAACCTGCTCTCTGGTAGTGACTCTCCTTTCTCTTGACTGACTCCCAAGGCTCCCACAGACTGTCCACCATTCCTCTCCCAGCCTCCTCCAGCACTTTCTCCTCCAGTCCCACGGACCGTCACTCACCACACCGGTGGATACTTTAAAGTCTCTCCCCTCCTGTAGCACCTCAGCTGTTCTTCTGTTCCTCCTGTGCGGCTCCAGGAATCACTCTCCTTCCTGGCTGCACCTGAACCCCCAGGCCCCAAGGTCACCCTCCCCAGACTGGGGGCGACCTCCCGGGTAGGGACCTGCACCACAGCGCCTCTGCTACATCTCCAGACTTCCACCCGACACTACTCCTCACAGATTGGCCTGACTCAGAGTATTTAAGGAGGCCTGCCCCCTGCCAATCCTGCTTGGGGATTGGTCAGGGCTCCTTAGAATACTCCAGACGGCTCCACCCATCTCCCAGCTCTCTGACCAGAAAGCCTTCCCCAGGTTTCTAGAAAGAAGTGGGAGGTTCTGGTGAGCTCATCTGTTAAGTCAACCCAATCCTCCCTGAGCCTCTCCTCCCAGCCCAGATCACAACACCCAGGCCTGCACATTACAGTAAGGCCTGACTAAATTTACCTCTGCTAGCAAAAACCCTGCTAGAAAATGCACCTATATTATGGGGGTGCTAAAGTCCTTTCCCCGGTTTAATCCTTTAGTAATGGCAAAAACAGTCACATTTTCTTGGCTCGGTTCATATTTCTGTTGCTAGGGGTAACCACTGGCAGAATTACTTCAGACAGATGAATCCCGGATGCGAGCCCCTAAATGTAGCCAATGGTCCCCTTAGGGGTGGTTGAGCGTTGTGGTCCATCTGCTCACACTGCCCTCAATCGCATCCATACCGCACACTGCGTCACAGAACAGGCTGGTACTTTGTTTTTGCTTGTTTTATTAGGGGATTGAACTTGGATGGGGTTTATGAATGTTATGGGATGCCCATAGAATTAGTTGCAAACTTGCACAGGACCACTATATACAGCTCCGTATATACATCTGTAGCACCCCCAAAGTGTAGGAAAGGCAAAATTTAGTCAGGCCTGTTGCACATTACAGGCCTGAATGTTTTGATCTGGGCGGGGGAGTGGCTCAGAGTAGGCTGGAGATTGCAGGTAGGGACACCCCTTGGATACTTCTCCCCTAGTTCCAGAAAGTGCTGGAAGTGGGGATGGATGAGGAGGTGTCACTCGCTGTGTATGTTAAGTAGCCCTGACCAATCTCCAATCTGGATTGGCAGGGGGCAGGCCTCCTTAAATACAGTAATCTGCCAGCAGGTGGGAGGAGAGTTTGGGTGTAAGTGGTGAAGATGTATCAGAGGTGCTGTGGAGGCCTCTACCTGGGAGGGAGCCCCCAGTCTGGGGGGATGACCTTGAGGCCTGGAGGCTCGAGTGCAGCCAGGAGTGGAGTTGATTTCTGGAGCAGCATACGGGAGTTGTAGAACAGCAGAGGTGCTACTGAGGACACTTTAAATTATCCACTGGAGACGGTAAGTGACAGACCCTGGGATCTGGTGCAGGCTAGGAGAGGAATATTAGACAGTCTGTGGAGGTCTCAGGAGCCAGTCAGGGGAAGGAGTGTCACTGAAAGGAAAGCAGGCCGGTGTGGTCTGGAAGAGGGATGGGCTGGGAGTTGTAATCCATCAAAGGCCCAGCTAGCACCAACGTACTAAGCTACACTTGAGGGGTCCTTGACCCTGGCCTGTAATGGGCCTAGCTGCGGTGAAGAGAAAGGAGTTATGAGAGCTTGATAAATTTCCTTTCAGGTCAGGAATAACAGTCTTCTCCATTCCTCCAGCCTGAGTAGCACATAGTGAGGCCTGCATTGCTGTGCGCAGGGCCTCAGAACTACCCATTACAGATAGGGGCAGTTGACCCCCTAGTGTGTAGGTACACTGATGTGCTAGCCGGCCTGATGGACTACTACTCCCAGCCCATCCTCTTGCTCCACGCCCTGTCAGTCACTCCAGCTGTGTTGGCCTTCTCCCCTGCCACCATGACACCACAGTCCCTTACTGACTTCTGCATCCTTCCCAGATTGTCTCTCACCCCAATCCACTCCGGCATGCCTCTACAGCTTCCCAGGGTGTGTGCCACTCACCGACCACCCGGTGGACTCCTGACTGAACCTCTCCAGTAGCGCTGTCTGTTGCTCTCCTGCTCCCTTGTGCTGCTCCAGGATCTCTCTCCTCTCATCCTGGCTGACTGAGGATTCCCTCCCGGGTGAGGCCTCAGCAACCTCAGCTACATTTCAGCTCCAGCTTTTTCACCCAAACTCCTCCTAGATTGGGCTGACCCTGAGTATTTAAGGAGGCCTTCCCCCTGCCAATCCAGATTAAGGATTGGTCAGGGCTCCTTAGAATACTCGAGATGGCTACACCTCCCTCCCAGCTCTCTGTCCAGAAACCTTCCACCAGATTCTAGAAAGAAGTGGGAGGTCCTGGTGACCTCATCTGTGAATCACTCCTCCCTGAGCCACTCCTAGCCCAGAAACAAAAACAATCAGGCCTGCACACCAGTCAGGCCTGACTAAATTTTCCTCACCTACCAAAAAATTTAATCACACTAGCTCCCACTTACCAGGGGGTGCTACACATACTTTTTTGCAGCCTAGCCACATAATGGAGCTCAAAATCCAAAGCTTCAAGCATTCAAGAGGCATAAATTAAGCATCTAATTTCCCTGACTATCACAGGTTTGGAGGCCAGGGCAGTAGAAACTGCAGAAATAAAATGAAAATGTATTTTTTACACAAGGTTATAAATCAATAAAAACACTTCAACCACACAGCATGGACATACTTAGAAGTTCACCCCAAAACACATTCTACTGCTTCACTTGAGTATGGGGATAGCACATGTGTGAGACTTTTTCAATGTTTGAACTGATTATGTTCTGGACATTTTATCTTGTGTATCACAAAAACCAACCAAATGTATCAAAAACAGTGCACTGTAATTCTCACAGGAGGTCAGGGAATATACTGTAGCTTAGTATAGCAACACCTATAGAAGTTCTCATTCCTATACTGTAAGCCAAGCAAGCCTAGGCCGCTGGTAAGTAGCTGCTCCCAGGAATGCCATACTCACTGGCCAGGAGGTACAGGCAGCTGAACAAAGGGTGAGCAAATGATTTCCTGTGCTCCCAGTTGTCTGCAGAGGATGGCAGGCAGTGACATGGTCAGCAAACAGGCAAAGAATCAGTTTAGGCAGCAGGCAGAGACGTGTTAAAAATACAAGCCAGGGTCAGTGACAGTGGAAGACTTCAGTGGAGTGGTTAGCGATCAGGAACATTGTTGCTGGGTGCACTTATCTGGTAATATTGTCATTGGTGACAATCAGAAACACTGTTGATGGCTTACACTGGTCTAGTGTCAATTGGACTTGTGGTGGAGATCAGGAACACTGTTGCTGGCTGCTGGTGTGATGATGATCGGGAAAACTGTTGCTGGCTTACACTGGTCTGGTGTCAATGGGACTTGTGGTGGAGATCAGGAACACCGTTGCTGACTGCTGGTGTGTCGGTGATCGGTAAGACTGTTGCTGGCTTACACTGGTCTGGTGTCAATCGGACTTGTGGTGGAGATCAGGAACAGCGTTGCTGGCTGCTGGTGTGTCTGTGATCGGGAACACTGTTGCTGGCTTACACTGGTCTGGTGACACTGGGACTTGTGTAGCAGTGATCAGGAACATTGTTGCTGGCTGTACTGATCTGGTGACAGTAGGGCAAGCGTGGTGGTGAGCAGGTACACTGTTCCTGGCTTACACTGGTCTCGTGACACTGTATGGGAGTGGCAGTAATTAGAAACACTGTTGCTGGCTTGCACGGGTGTAGTGACACTTGCACTGGTGTGGTAACAATCAGTAACATTGTGTCTGGCTGCACTGGTCTGATGACACTGAGGGGTTTGTGGCGGTGCTCAGGAACACTGTTTTTGGCTTACATTGGTCTGCTGATACTGAGACTTGTGTGGCAGCCATCAGGAACACCGTTAATGGTGTACACTGGACTGGTGACACTGGCGCAGGAGTGGTGTCGATCTGGAACACTGATGGTGGCTGCACTGGTCTGGCAACACTGTGACTGTTGTGGTGGAGATCGAGGGGAAACTGAGACTAGTATGGCAACATTGCGATTGTTGTGGCGGTGAGCAGGTACACTGTTCCTGGCTTACACTGGTCTTGTGAAACTGTGGGAGTGGCAATGATCAGAAACACTGTTGTTGGCTACGGGTTTGGAATCCTCTGCCCGGGTTTCTGTCTGCCTGAGCCCCGGACACATGAATGGCAGCCCCACAGCACCAATCCTCCTCTCTCTTACTGTCGGCTTCCACATTGTTTACCTATAAGGGAAGACTGCGCTTCAACTCCCTGCACATGATTCTCCCTGCCTCTACTCTGGATCCTCCACACCCTCCCCCTTGTGCAGAGCCCGGGAACGTCTGTCCCAGTACAGTGAGAGAAGGGAGAGAAGTTTCAGCAGCGCACTGGAGAACACAGAAGCAGCAGTGGCAGCTCAGAGCTCCAGCAGAGACATCGGAGCTGTACAGGATTTCTTCCTTCTTATCTGCTCATGAGTCACCCCCTCCCCTGCTGTGTGTGTCTATGGCTCTCTGGATCTGTTCACTACACACCACACACCATTCACTTTCTCCAGAGCCTGCAGTGTTCCTGACCAGTGCCCTTTTTCTACTGAGCAAGCCCCCCCATATCACCCCTCTGCAGTTCTCCCAGCTGGGGTGTTTTTAACTGGAGAGGATGGGAGGGAGGGGGGTCCCTATATCCTGGATGGGAATCCCCTCTTATCACCCCCCCCCCCCCCCCCACACCCAAGCCTCCTAGCTGGGTGTCTTCTATAACTGGAGAGGGAAGAGGGGAATTCCTGCATTGGAGTCCCTTATCACCCCCCAGTCCTCCTAGCCGGGGTCTTTAACTAGAGGGCAGTTCCTATGTTCCTGCACGGGGGTCCCCTCTTATCACCCCCCCCTGCAGTCCTCCTATCTGGAGTTCTTCTGTAACTGGAGGGAGGGGAGTTTCTGCATTCCTGGGTTGGGGTTTCCTTGTGATTACTCCCCTGCAGTCATATTATCCAGGGCTGCAGCGCCGCTTTGGGGGGGCAGGGGGGTGCGGCCCACACCGGGTGACACCCGCTAGAGGGGTGACACCGGGGCCGCTGCTACATGCTGTACTATATAGCATTTGCAGAGCTGCAGCGGAGTGGTTTGAGCAGGACATGCAGCTGTGCGGGGAAGGTGGCCTGTAACACTTTCCAGTCAGTGAAGCTGTCACTCGAGGATCTCCAATATCTTCTGAGGCAGCCAGGGTTGATGGGCGGAGCTGGGGGTGTGGCTGCCTCGTCCACTCCTCCCACGGACTCCTTCAGTGTGGCTGATCCCGCAGCTGAAGAAGGAGAAAGAGGTGAGGACACAGCAGCTTGGAATGTCTTCATCTCTGCAGCTATGTTGTAAGTTTCTGCACTGCACACTGTCACTACATAGAGTCATAAACTGCCTTATGCCACCTCAGCCTGCCAATATACCACCCCAAGCTGTCCTTCACCACCCCATCCTGCTCTATACCACCTCAGCCTGCCAATATACCACCCCAATCTGTCCTTCACCACCCCATACTGCTCTATACCACCCCAACTTGCCCTATACCACCCCAATCTGCCCTATACCACCCCAATCTGCCCTACACCACCCCATCCTGCTCTATACCACCCCAACTTGCCCTATACCACCACAATCTTCCCTACACCACCTCAACTTGCCCTATACCACTCCTATCTGCCCTACACCACCCCTTCCTGCTCTATACCACCCCATCCTGCCCTATACCACCCCAATATGCCCTATACCACCCCAACTTGCCCTATACCACCCCAATGTGTCGTATACCACCCCAACCTACCCTATACGACTCCAACCTGCCCTATACCACCCCATCTTACTCTATACCACCCCATCTTACTCTATACCACCCTTACCTGCCCTATACCACCCCAACCTGCCACTATATCATCCCAACCTGCTCTATACCACTCCAACCTGCCCTATACCACCCTATACTACCCTAACTATCATTTACATGGGCCGGTTTTGGGTGCCCCCCTTGACCATGCCCTGCCTGCAGGGCACTGGGCAGGATAGACAGCAGGGGGAGGGGGGGTGACACCATGTTTTACCGCACCAGGTGACACCAACCCTAGTGACGCCACTGATCCAGGGGACTCCTTTAACTGGAGGGAGGGAGGTTCCTGTATTTCCAGATGGGGAATCACCACCCTGCTGTCCTCCTGGTCAGGGGACTCCTTTAACTGTAAGGGGGTTTCTGTATTCTTTGGTGGGTGTTTCCCTGTATTTGTCTGCATTTCTGGATGGGTGGAAGGGGATCCCTTCTAATCACCCCCATGCACTCCTCCTGTTAAGGGTTCTCCTTCTCATTTCCAGGGGTCAGTACACCTGGAAGTGTGTGTGTGGTGGTGGGGGGGGGGTCCCTGACACTTTATTGACATATTTTTCGCTGGGCACTGGCTGACTTCGTCCTGGCACTGGCTGCAAGGGAGCAACAGTTAGATTTGTCCCTTAGCCCTGGTTTACACTGACTGCAGGAATGAAATGGTGCGGGGTCGCACCATTTCATTCCAACATTTCATTCCCTAATTTGGGGGCGATTTCAGAGACATCTGTGCATAATTCTATAATTAAAATGCTCTATCTAGCTATAGGAAAGCACGTTCCCATCTTAGGGGGCTCTTTCCACCTAAAACTCCCCTGAAAACAGAGACATGTGGCAAAAAGCCAAAAACGACTTTGACACATGGGCAGATGTCCTAGAACTGACCAAACAAGCACACACAGACACCACACTATACAAATACGGTAACAAAGCAGGAAAGCTTCTTGTGAGACTTTGTAAAGGTCCTAACAGTCCCACTCATATTACCTCCCTACGAGATTCAGTATACAGGATACCTCACGAGGTCAATAAGGACATGCAAAGTTGTTATTACTCCTTATACGCCCCAGACCCCATTGAAAGTGGTACTTGTAAGGGTCTTGTAAATACCCCCTTTAATTATGTACTTACTTTGTCCTGTGTTATAACTTAATTTTTTTTTTTTTTTTTTTTTTTTTTTTTTTTTGTCACAATCTTAAATTTCAGCTTTATTTCATTTCATGACTTTCTTTTTTCCTTTTGTTGTGAGGTGTTACTACACTATCCACGGATCATACTTCCAAACTCGCGACCATACTTTTGCAAGATCTTCCGTGTATCGACTTCACCTTTCTTATTTTTTTTTTTTTTTTTTTTTTTTTTTTTTTTTATCACAATCTTAAATTTCAGCTTTATTTCATTTCATGACTTTCTTTTTTCCTTTTGTTGTGAGGTGTTACTACACTATCCACGGATCATACTTCCAAACTCGCGACCATACTTTTGCAAGATCTTCCGTGTATCGACTTCACCTTTCTTATTTTTTTTTTTTTTTTTTTTTTTTTTTTTTTTTAGTCACAATCTTAAATTTCAGCTTTATTTCATTTCATGACTTTCTTTTTTCCTTTTGTTGTGAGGTGTTACTACACTATCCACGGATCATACTTCCAAACTCGCGACCATACTTTTGCAAGATCTTCCGTGTATCGACTTCACCTTTCTTATTTTTTTTTTTTTTTTTTTTTTTTTTTTTTTTT
>BLSH010167336.1:179178-194208 GCA_018402905.1 Glandirana rugosa | reverse complement strand
CCCTCGCCTTTCTCCTGCCCCTTTATCCGCTGACCTCCACCTCCCTCCTCCTACTCCTCTCCCTTTCTTCCCCCTTGTCTTATCCATCTCCTTCCATCCAGTCCCCTTGGTCCACCAGAGGGTCCCTTTTCCCACCCTGGCAGGGGTGGGGATTGGATATCCAATCTCTCACAAAATTCTCGTAAATCTTCGGGGAATCTTAATATTGCTGTCCTTCCATCTCTCCTTCCCTTTAAGCATGCTGGGAACCCCCACCAATACGTTATGTTTAATTTCCTTTATTGTTCCGTTAGGGGTTTTAAGGTCATTCTTCTCGCCAATGTCTCCTGGGAGAGGTCAGAAAAGATCTGTAGTTCTGATTCCTCGAATATCACTTTTTCCATCTTCCTAATATTTCCTAGAATCGTAGCTTTTTCTTCTGCAGTGTTATAACTTAATTTAGAGCAGCTCTTAAACATTGGCTATTTAGCTGACAAGTTTTAATATGTGGTAACATTGTTAATATTATTATTATAGGAAAGATGATAAAGAACATGAGAAAGATAACTTTAGGTGCTTTTGGTGAAAAGCCTAGAAAATGTTTACCAGAATATAATCATAAATACTGATAAATATGTCTAAAACATAATTGGAACTAAAGAAAAAAAAGGGGACCACGCTCCTCCTGACTACCGTGAACGTTAGGGATCACCTATGCCAGGTGTCTACTAGACATGTTCTAAAACAATAGATGTTTATACCAATAAAATACTGGTGCTATATAATATGTTGTAAAACAATCGATGTGCATACAAATAAAGTGCTAGTGCTATATGATAATTCTATTGCAATGGTTGAACCAAATCTTAATCAACATTAATGGTGTAGTAAACATATATCATTGGTACAAAGTGCATACAATAAGGTGCAAAATAAGCCAAACAAAGTGCAAAAGAAAGTGCAAAGAAAGTCTCTGAAATAATCCGTATGAATGGTGCAAACAGTGCATGAACAATGTGCAAATGCCAAGGATAGTCCGAGCTCCAGCCGGCCCAAAATGGACAGTGTATTTATCCAATTTTCAAATGAACAGTCACAGGGGTAAATGCATCACACAGTGGACCTAGAGACGAACCGCTGTGCCACGCTGTAGTGATCCTTCACCAGGCACCCTGATCACACATCCCACTTACCAGATGAGATGGATTCCCATCACAGGAATCAAAAAGCCCCTTATGGTAGTGGGTGTGTACTTGGTCCTCCTTGATCCTGGAACAGCTGGTGCTGGGATGAAAAGTTTTTCCAGTACATAGGATAAAGAAAACCAAAAAACGGGTAGCCCGATCGTGATGCGTCTGTTTATTTCCAAAAGTTTAAGAGCGGTACAAGCAGTTTGAAGATAAAAAAACTAAAAAGCAGGGGACGCCAAATGCTATCCACCTGCGTTGCTGTCATGACCCCTTGATGACGTCAGCTCGTACGCTGACGAAACGCCGCGTCGGGCAATGAGATTGTGATCTCGTCACTTCCGCTGTCAGCAAGGTGGGTAGCATTTACTCATGTCATTAAAAGTGACCAACATATGTGTATAGACAATTCTATGAAAGTGGGTGATGATAAGCAACGGGTGGACATTTCCTTTATTGATTTCTATTGCTGTAATGTTGTAAATATCGCTTGGTCATATCTTGATAATATATTGTATTTAAGATACTAAACCAGGAAATAAAGAACAAGTGATGTATTATTCTGTGTCCATGTGTTGACTTTGGTCTGCATTGCTCCCGACAGAATTCTGTGTGTGTGCCTGGGGTGAGGAACAGAAAGTGCTAGCACAGGTTAGTATAGGAGTAATATATAAATGAAATAATTCTTAATGATAGAAAGATATTGTTAACTTCTTGTAAAGTTAGGTTGTGTAATCTTTCAGTGGTGTCAGAAGATTGGGTAGGTAGAGGCCACCTTTTTGGTTGCCCTCCTATAGCAGATTTATACTGGGTTAATAGTTAGAAGAGAACCGGATGGCAGCTGCTTCATTGCATATGTCCTCTATGGATGTGCAGGAGAACGGCTCGGACAAGAGCCTCAAGTGCTATTGTAGGGCTAAGAGAAGCACTGAAGCTTGGAGCCTGTGCAGACATTGGAGCTTGGAGCTCATGCAGAAATCACGAAGCTTGGAGCTTGTGGGGATATTAAGAAGCCTAGGCAGGTAGGGACATGTCATGGAGAGACATACAGTAAGTAAGATATGGAACTCTCTTCCACACACCCAGAAAATTGAGTGGTAAGTGTTTATGTTTGTATGTTTGTGAATAACCTTAAAGTGATAACGGTTTATTTATTCATGCAACTAGTATATGTTAATAGGCTTTATTGATAAGTTTCTAGGGACTGTTAGGGTGCACCACGTTACTCGGTAAAGGTTTGCCTGCCCGGGATCTTGCAAATGCCAGTAGGCAGCTTGACAGAGTCAGTATACCGTATTTTTGAGTGTGACAACTTTAGGTCTTCAGAGAGATGCCTGGCTGGTTGATCACCCTAGCCAGTGAGCGCTCTCAGAAATACATAAGGCCTGCTCGCATAATCTGTTTTTTTTCCTTCTAAGATGAAGGATTCCTTGGATACATAGAGGGTCTCACGTTTATCTATAGTATCATTTAGGGTGTTAAGAAAATATATATTTATACAGAAATTATGGAAGGAAAGGGTTTTTGCCATGAAAGCTAAAATTAAAGAAATAACTAAAATGAGAAAGCAAAAAGATAAAGTGCTGAAGAGAATAAAAAAAGAAAGTTGCTGAAAATAAGAACAGAAATTAGAGATGAGGAAAGTATTTTTAAGACTCAGACAGTCGAGAGGCCTGTATCACTCCCTTTTGAGCAGGAGAGAGTTAATTCTCTCTCATAGTTGCATAGTTACATAGTCAGCGAGGTTGAAAAAAGACACAAGTCCATTAAGTCCAACCTATGTGTATGCTTTTATGTCAGTATTACATTGTACAGGGTGGGCCATTTATATGGATACACCTTAATAAAATGGGAATGGTTGGTGATATTAACTTCCTGTTTGTGGCACATTAGTATATGTGAGGGGGGAAACTTTTCAAGATGGGTGGTGACCATGGCGGCCATTTTGAATCCAACTTTTGTTTTTTGTTTTGTTTTTTTCAATAGGAAGAGGGTCATGTGACACATCAAACTCATTGGGAATTTATTCTTTCATGAGTTATTTACAAGTTTCTCTTTGTTTATGAAATCTGTCACTAATGAAGAAACATCAGTGGCTGTCCTAGCTTCATTCAGCAAGAGCCCACAGCGTAGCACTCGCCGCATGTCACTGGAGAGTGGCATTAGTTGAACATCCCTTCAGCGGATATTAGCTACTCACAAATGGCACCCTTACAAACTCCAGCTACTGCAGCATCTCAACGAGGATGACCCAGATCGGCGCACTGAATTTGCAGAATGGGCAAAACAAAAATTGGAACAGGACCCTCAGTTTACGCAGAAGATTTTGTTCAGTGATGAGGCAAACTTTTATGTGAATGGTGAAGTTAACAAACAAAACCACCGCTATTTGGTCTGACACTAACCCACAATGGATAGATGCCTCCAAGACTGTTGGAACCAAAAAATTGATGGTATGGTGTGGTATATGGGGTACAAAGATAGTGGGGCCATTCTTCATCAATGGAAACCTCAAGGCCACTGGATATGCGAATTTGCTACATGATGATATGTTTCCCTCTTTATGCACTGAAGCTGGCACGTTCCCTGAGTTTTTCCAGCAAGATGGTGCACCACCACATTATGGGTGTCAGGTCCGAGCATTCCTAGATGAACAGTTTCCTGGAAAGTGGACTGGTCGTCGTGGGCCAGTTGAATGGCCCCCAAGGTCTCCCGATCTGACCCCCTTAGACTTTTATCTTTGGGTCATCTGAAGGCAATTGTCTATGCTGTGAAGATACGAGATGTGCAGCACCTGAAACTACGGATACTGGAAGCCTGTGCTAGCATTTCTCCTGCAGTGTGTGAAGAGTGGGAGTAGAGGGTTGCATTGACAATCCAACACAATGGGCAGCACATTGAACACATTTTATAAGTGGTCAGAAACTTGTAAATAACTCATGAAAGAATAAAGTTACGTTAAAACCAAGCACACCATTGTTTTTCTTGTGAAATTCCCAATAAGTTTCTTGTGTCACATGACCCTCTTCCTATTGAAAAAACAAAAGTTGGATTCAAAATGGCCGACTTCAAAATGGCCGCCATGGTCACCACCCATCTTGAAAAGTTTCCCCCCCTCACATATACTAATGTGCCACAAACAGGAAGTTAATATCACCAACCATTCCCATTTTATTAAGGTGTATCCATATAAATGGCCCACCCTGTACAATGTAATACTGACATAAAAGCACACACATAGGCCCACCCTGTATATCCCTCAATGCTGTGGTCCCTTAGGTGTGCATCTAGTAGTTTTTTGAATTTATCTATGCTACCAGTAGAAACTACTGCTTGTGGAAGAGAATTCCACATTCTCACTGCTCTTATCGTAAAGTAACCTCTATGCATTTTAAGGTTAAACTGCCTTTCTTCTATTCTTAGTGAATGGCCGCGTGTCTTATTGTACTCCCTTGCGCTGAATAGTTTTGTCCCTATAGTGGGGTCACCAGTACAGTATTTGTACATTGAAATCATATCCCCTCTCAAGCGTCTCTTCTCCAGAGAGAATAAGTTCAGTGCTTGTAATCTTTCCCCATAACTAAGGTCTTCCAATCCCTTAATTAGCTTTGTGGCCCTTCTCTGAACCCTTTCCAATACCTGGACATACTTCCTGAGGACTGGTGCCCAGAACTGGACAGCATACTCCAGGTGCGGCCTCACCAGAGATGTATGGTGGGAGAATTATTGATTTATCCCTGAAGTTAATCCCTTTCTTGATGCATGCCAACACTTTGTTAGCTTTGCTTGCAGCAGTTTGGCATTGCATGCCACTGCTGAGCCTGTTCTCTACTAGGACCCCTAGGTCTTTTTCCATCCTAGTTTCCCCCAGGGGCTCTCCCCCTAGTGAGTAGTTTGCGTTCATTTTCTTGGTACCCAAATGCATTATCTTACATTTTTCTACGTTAAATCTCATTTGCCATTTGTCTGCCCACCCCATTCATTTATTCAGATCTTCTTGCAAGGTTTCCACATCCTGTGGATAATTTATTGCCCTGCTTAGCTTGGTACCATCCGCAAATATTGAGGTTGAGCTGTTCACCCATCCTCCAAATCATTTATGAATAAATTGAATAGGATTCGTCCCAGGACAGAACCTTGGGGAACCCCACTTTCTACACCAGACCATTCTGAGTATTCCCCATTTATCACCACTCTCTGGACTCTCCCCTGCAGCCAGTTTTCAATCCAGGTACTCTCCCTTTGATCCATGTTGATCCTAGTTTGTACAGTAAACGTTTATAGGGAACTGTATCAAATGCTTTTGCAAAGTCTAGATACACCACGTAGACAGGCCTTCCTTTATCTAGGTGGCAGCTCACCTCCTCATAGAAGGTTAATAGATTGGTTTGGCAAGAACGATTCTTCATGAAACCATGTTGATTACCGCTAATGATACAGTTCCTGTTACAATAATCATGTATATAATCCCTTATTATTCCCTCCAAGAGCTTGCAAATTATTGATGTTAAGCTAACTGGTCTGTAGTTCCCAGGGATATATCTTGGTCCTTTTTTATATATTGGTACTACATTGGCTTTCCTCCAGTCAGCTGGTATCATACCAGTCAGAAAACTGCTCTTAAAGATTAGGTACAAGGGTCTGGCAATAACTTGGCTAAGTTCCCTAAGGACCCTTGGGTGTAAGCCATCTGGGCCTGGTGACTTATTGGTGTTCAGTTTTTCAAGCCTATTCCTGATTTCATCCTCAGTCAGCCACAAGGGTGCTTCCTGTGATGTGTCATGAGGACCAGCCTTGTAGTTCTGAATAATTGAGCCCCCCGTTTCCTTTGTGAATACTGAGGAGAAAAATGAGTTTAACACCTTTGCCATTTCTCCATCCCCTGTAACCAAAATACCTTCATCATTCTTTATTGGGCCAATATGATCTGACCTCCCTCTCTTGCTGTTTATATACTTAAAGAATTTCTTGGGACTCTTTTTACTTTCCTCAGCTATGTGTCTTTCATGTTCTATCTTAGCTGCTCTGATTGCACCTTTGCATTCCTTATTGCGTGTTTTGTAGTTCTGAAAATCTGACTGAGACCCCTCCTCCTTGTATTTTTTGAAGGCCTTCTTTCTTGCTTTTATGTGTTCCTTTATGTTGAAGTTAAGCCATCCTGGTCTTTGGTTAGCTCTTTTATTTCCTGTTGGGATACACTGGCTAACACATTTGTTTAGTATGTTCTTGAAGCACTCCCATTTTTCCTCCGCATTCATTGTTCCTAGAATTTTATCCCAGTTAACATCTTCCAGCAAGGAGCGTAGTTTCTGGAAGTTGGCTCTTTTAGAAATTAAGTGTCTTTGTATTCCCCTTGCGTTTCCTATTTGTGTAATTTATACTAAAACGAATTGACCTGTGATCGCTATTTCGTAGATTGCCCCTTACTTCCACGTCTGTGATCAGGTCTGTGTTATTAGTAATCAGAAGGTCCAATAATGCTTTATCTCTTGTTGGTACATTTACCATCTGACCCATGAAATTATCCTGCAGGACATTTAGGAAATGGCGAGACTTAGCTGAACGTGCAGTACCTTCCTCTCAGTCAATATCAGGATAATTAAAATCTCCCATTATAATAACACTTCCCATCCTTGCCGCTATTCCAAATTGTGATAGGAGGTCCGCCTCCCCCTCCTCCCTCTTATTTGGGGAGAGCCACAGGAGAATGAGGGGTCTGAAGGGAGTACAGGAGTACATATGGGGATACAGGAATCTGTGTAGACAGTCGTAACTGGCAACGTTACCTTGTTACATGACTGGGCTAACCTTTACTTAAGTGTACTGATAATAGGGAGAGAAATGATAAGGATTCAATGTGTTCATAGATTTGTAGTATACTTTTATCACATGTTATAGTTTTTGCTTGATAAGTTTATGGAATGTGATTGGCTCATATTATTAAGCATTCCCAATGCACTGTTTAATTTGAATGCTTTGTGAGAAACGTGACGTCACTTCTAAATTACATGTATTTAATAATACCACCATTCCTCTACTGAGGAACCTGATCAGATGAATTTGAATCTTAAGAATGTTGCAATTGCAAATTATTAGGAAAATTAAGTTTAGAATAATGTGTTAATGTAGGTGTAGAGTTACGCCTTAAAATAATGTTTTTATTTTTTAATATATTTTTTGATATTGGGAAGCTAGCTTAACTGTTTGTATACTCCTTATGTAATTACTTAAAGTGATACCTGCTTATCTGTACACATGCAAATGGTAAATTGTTAAGTAGAGGTATTAATGGGACCCTAAGAATCCCAGCTGGGAAGCTTGAGACAATCCGGGAATTTCTGGTATTCAGCCAGCTAAAGTAAGCTTTTGCTTACATTTCAGTTATCAGACTTTCTTGATTGGCAAAGCATTTTCGGGACAAAGGGTGCCTATTTTATTCTCCTTATTCTAACTGTATTGCATGGGGTTTAGATGTTATGTTGTCACTGTCTACTGTCCATTGGAGTGTTATAGATACAGAAAAAAAAGAAAGAATGGTGCTGTTTACAAGTTGTATGAAGCACACATCTGCTGTAATAGTATTGTAGAGTCAAGAGGATATAGGTACATGTCAAGTATGAACCAGAGCTGCGGTTCAGCCTATACTTAGCCCCTACATAAGGGGTTAGAGTGGACAGGAACCCACTTAGGGTAACTGAGTTACCAAGGTCCACAGGGACTAGAAAATGATGCATATTAAATAATTAGAGAAAGAGCTATGCGAGAACGGATGGTTCAAGGGTGACAGGAAAAATATAAGACATTAAGTAGTTTATTTGACTTTGGGTCCAAGCACTACTTCTAATAAGTTTGGAACACGAGAAAGAGACTAAAACAGAGAAATACAGGTAGAAATATATAGGAATCACATATTTTTTAGCCCTGGCCCAAACAGAAAATGTTATATGTTGTCAGAAAAGAAAGATTAGATGAGCATTATGGGTGCCCATTTAATTATAGAAGCAAGAGTTGCGTTTATTACAGTAGATGCCATGAAAGAGATATTAGAACAAAATAAGGAAAGCAGATTTTAGAGAGGTAAGGTTGGCAAGGTCACACATGAGATTGTTATTATTACTCATAGTCATAACAATATGTGTCAGCTTAATTAATCTAATGATAAACAATGTGATCACAATTATTTTGAATCTGTTTCCGAGGCATGGTAAAAATAAGTTTCAATTTAAAAGTGTACTGGGTTTATATTACACGAGATAACTTTCTTCTTTGATAGTGGAAATACTGCAGTTTTTTTTTTTAAGGGAAATTAAGTAAAGCCTCCTCCTTTTATTAGAAATGTCTGTGATTAGAAATAGGGTGTGATATTGATATTATCACTTTATTAATTTCTGATATGATGTTAACAATTTTTATTAATAATATAGATATATTGTAATTGATTTAGACAACCTTTGGTTGGAAATACATGTTATTAGGAAAATATGTAATATGGAGTTAATTTAGCTTAGTAAAAATTGTTATTAATTATAATACAGCTATCATAATATTTTTGGTTTTATTTATTGTTATTTTTGAAAACTAAAGTGAGTGTGTAGATTATAAATGATGTGTTTTTTACTTGTAAGTGCTAAAGAAAACCTTTACATTTACAGACATATCCTTAGCCGCACTATGTGGTTATTATTTATTATGTTTATTATGTTATGACATCTGGAAAATAATGCCAAAATGAAAACTAAGGACTTGTATTATCTTGCTGAAACTAACAACAGAGCAAGCAAAGTGAGTTTGTAATATAGCCAGGGAAAGGTTTTTTGGTTTATGAAACTAGAGGCTATCTATTGTGAAAAAAAAGTGTTGATGGTGGAAAAATGCTTTTTTGAGTGAGTACGTAAATTGATGGCCAGTGGATAAATGAGAAGGTGTTTTATTGTGTTACGAAATACAAGAAAACAAGACATAATAATATAACAGTGTTGGAAAAAATTTGGGTTATGTGTAATAGGTGCATAATATTTACCACTTTAATCATTGTTGTTAGACAACTAATAGCACTGCATTCTCCGTGTGCCTTAAAATGTATACTAGTAAGTGGTTTTTGTCTCTATTCCTACCTTAAGAGTAGATGTTGAAATAAAAAATGGATATTAAAGTGGTTGTAAAGGTACATTATTATTTTTTTTTTAGAGATCTTCTATATATCATAAAGATGTCAAATAAACATATATTATCTAAAACATTGATTCCTATATATATTATTTTCATATGGATTTTCACCTCTTCCTGGTTTATATGAGCTGAGCTTCCTGTTATTCCTGTGCGCTCCCAGCCGCTGCGTCATGAACTACATTTCCCTACATGCACAGCGGCATCGTGCATGCGCATTGACACTTTCCCCTGTGTACTGCATTGAGAACAAGCATAGTTCTCGATGCATAGTACGGCCTTCTTCTACAAGACAACTCCTACATGACACGCCCATTCCCACCTCCACCGCACGCCCATCTTCTGTAGAAGAGCACAAAATCCAAATCTCTGGAATCTCTTATTTTTTTCTTTACCCAAATTGCATTTATTCACAGCAAGAGTGAAGATAGGGGCAGAGGAAAGGCGGGGCTGCCATCCGGAGCTCCAGACTCACATGCCATTCATAGGTCATGGGAGGCGGAGCTGTATCTACATGCATGGCTGCGGCTCCCATGCCTGGAAGCGCAACTTACGTGGCCACACAAGCTTGTGTGACCCCATCAGAAGGCCCCTGTGAACGGGTCACCCATCTGGAGGAAGAACAGGAAGTGGGGAAAACGGACCCCACAAAAACAGACTTAGAAAAGGAACTGGATGGCAAGGTCAGTAATTTCACAGGAGACTAGTGTAAAGGGACAGGATTAGCAAAAAAACCCTGAGGTTTTAGTATCACTTTAAGCCTAATATCCATATATATTTACAAAAGCTGAACTAGAAGTTTGCTAATGAGATTTTGGTAAAGAAGATGTAAAATTATAAATGCTTTAGGAGTTGTTCAGAGTTTAAACAACCATAAAAAAAGAGGTTTTGCAAATGGTATGCATGCTTCACGTTTAGTATGCTTTTGTAAAAGTTGCTAAGATTTTGTAAGGAATGTTTGTTTGCATACAGTCCTAGAGAGAGACTGACTTTTTGGTTTTACTTCACTCAATTGGTGTATTGATAATATTCACTTCATTTGATTATGACAATTATGTGTTGCAAGGTCGCAGAAAAAATTCTAAGGCAGAATATCTGCTTGGGTAAAGCGTGCTGTTCTGGGGCCCTCTGGTTCCACTTGACTCCAGAAGATAAGAGGAACTGAGGGTGTTTTTGCCTCAGGTCACTTCTGGATCCAATTTAGGATTGGGCTCTTTTAATGATTAGTTGAATCATGCTGCAATCTTGAGTTTGAGGAAGATGTTCAATTGAATATATACATGTGTAGTAAAAAAACAAAAAAAAACAGCTATGAAACATTTTTTTTTTCGCATGCTTATGGACTTATGTTTGAATTTTTACATCGCAAGCATGTTATTGTTAACACCTCCGGGGGGAAAGAGACTTGAAAAAGACTTTATCCAGTAGTTTGATTCTATGGTTATTCATGTTGACTGGGGAGTATCTGCCCCCTATTTTTACACCTCTATCCAGATGTTCTACTTGGAGAAATGACTGGTTCCTTGAATGGGGATCCTTGTTGTAATTAAAAGCACAGGAGGTCCTGAAAAGGCCTTGTCAAGCCATCATTTCCGTATGACCCTTCTCTACTCTTCGAAATGATGAAGGTTGAAAGAGACTCTTGTGAAAGTTCCTTCCTGGGGTGTCTGGAGTAAGAGATGCTAACCCAAGACCTGGAAATTCCAGTGGACAAAAGAGAGAGCAATCTCAGGTGCCAGCCTGAAGACCCGAGTGACCTAACTTAAAGGATGACTTATATGTGTTTTTATTTTCTTGCAGCATCAGTTCCAGTTTGTCCATGGATGGCAAGTTTTGCCCTTACCAAGAGGCAAGCTCTTATGGGGTGATAGATTTCTCCTGGTTATATGAAAAAGCTACAGAATCCTCAAACTTTTCAAAAGTTTAAGAAACGAACTTGAGGACTGAAATAATGTGGATTTTGTATAACCTGGACTTTTGCAAGGCTCAATACACGTGAGCCTTTTCTATTCTGTTCTATTTTGCTGAAGATTACTTTATTAACTTGAGGACTGTCACCGTCATGTTCTCCTTGTTTCCTCATTTCTCATGAACATTTGCTATACAGTTGAGATCACCCTTATGTATAATTATTATCTTTCCATATACAATGAGATGTGTTATGTGTATGATTTCAAAACTAAAATGTAGAAGATTTGAAAAGGATAAAGAGGATTAGCAGGACTATATGTTAGACCTATATTAGTGATCCTATTGGAGGATCAAAGGGGAGGATTGTAAGGGTCTTGTAAATACCCCCCCCCCTTAATTATGCACTTACTTTGTCCTGTGCTATAACTTAATTTAGAGTGCTTCTTAACCACTTCAGCCCCGGAAGGATTTCCAGCTTTAGGACCGGAGCCTTTTTTGCGATTCGGCGCTGCGTCGCTTTAACTGACAATTGCGCGGTCGTGCGACGTTGTACCCAGACGCAGAGGTGGTATTTGATCACCTCTGCGTCATTTCTGATCGCCGCTATAAACAAAAGAAGAGCGACAATTTTGCAAAAAAACCCAAATTTCTTACTTGTTCCTAAAATACAAATCCAAAAAAAAAATATAAAAAAACATTTTTTTTCATCGGTTTTGGCCGATTTATATTCTTCCTCATATTTGCGATAAAAAAAAATCGCAATTGGCGTTTATTGATTGGTTTGCGCAAAAGTGGTCGCGTTTACGGATGATGAGAATTCATTTTTGGGGTTTTTATTTTTTTTTATTTTTTACTAATAATGGCGGCAATCTGCAATTTTTTGCAGTACTGCGATATTTCAGCGGACATGTCGGACTATTTTGACACTTTTTTGGGACCATTGGCATTTATACAGCGATCAGTGCTATAAAAATGCACTGATTACTGTGTAAATGCCATTGGCAGTGAAGGGTTAACCTGCAGGGGGCGCTCTAAGGGTTAACTATGTTCCCTGGGTGTGTTCTAACTGTATGGGGGCTGCACTATCTGGGGAAGGGAAGTGGTCACAGCCTTCACGTACAGAAAGGCTGTGATCACAGCACTTCCCCCTCTCACAGAACGGAGGTCCGTGTTTACATACACGGACCTCCGCTCCTTCGCTCCGGGGGGGCCATCGCGGGTAGCCGGTGGCAATCGAAGCCGCCGCACCCGCTCCCTGGCCCTCCCCGAAAACAGTGAGCGCGCGGGCGCGCTTCCGGCGCGCGCGCTCACTAAACTCGTTCCCGCAGCCGCCGTCGTATGACGGCGATTTGCGGGAACGAGCCACTTTGCCGCCGTCAGATGCCGATCGGCGGTCGGCAAGTGGTTAAACATTGGCTTTTTAGCTGACAAGTTTTAATATGTGACAACATTGTTATTATTATTATTATTATAGGAAAGATGATAAAGAACGTGAGAAAGATAGCTTTCTATGAAAGTGGGTTTGTTTTTAATGATGATAAGTAATGGGTGGACATTTCCTTTATTGGTTTCTATTGGTGTAATGTTGTAAATATCGCTTGGTCATATCTTGATAATATATTGTATTTAAGATACTGAACCAGGAAATAAAAGAACGAGTTATGTATTATTCTGTGTCCATGTGTTGACTTTGGTCTGCATTGCTCCCGACAGAATTCTGTGTGTGCGTGTCTGGGGTGAGGAACAGAAAGTGCCGGCACAGGTTAGTATAGTAGTAATCTATATAAGGAATAATTTTTAATGATAGAAAGATATAACTTGTTGTAAAGTTAAGTTGTGTAACTGCTCCAAAATTCCTTGAATAGTTGGACCTACCAATGGTTAATCCCTCCCAACACGAGTTTCTAAATGTGCTCAGAACTTTCCTCAACAATTCTTCATCTAGACCCTAGTAAAATCCCCAGGTCCTGATAGATCACAGGGCAGTTCTACAAGACTCTCCAAGAGACACTCAAACCCACCCTACTCCGTGTCTATAATGGCATCTGGTCGGGAGGTTCATACCTTCCTACAGGAAACCAAGCCATCATCAAATTACTAAAAAATAAAGGAAAAGGCCTCCTTCAACCGGGCTCATACAGGCCTATCTCACTATTAAATCTGGGTGTCAAGATCCTCTCAAAACTTGTCGCCTCCAGACTTGTCAATATCATCCCCACTTTGATACACCCGGCCCAGTCAGGCTTTGTAAAAGGGAGAACAGCTACCTTAAACATCCACAATGCGTTAATGGTCATAGAACATGCTAAAAATCACCCAGGGGGAGATTTTGCGATCATCACTCTGGACGCGGAAAAAGCCTTCGACAATGTCAGTTTTAATTGGCTCTCGTTGGTCTTGACCAAGATGGGCTTCACAGGCTCTTTCAACCATCTGGTCAAATCCATGTACTCCTCTGGTGTCAGGTCTCCTCAGCGACTAATTTCCTGTACAAAGGTACGAGACAAGGGTGCCCCCTATCACCTCTGCTCTTCAACCTGGCACTAGAACACCTTTCTAGATACCTAAATCATCAAGCCCCTCTACACGGAATCCATATAGGCGAACACGAGCTACGTGCAGTCCTTTTCGCAGACTACGTACTCATTTTCTCTCCCAATTCCTCCCTTGATATGATCACCATTAAGAAATCCTTTGATGAATTCAGACTCTATAAGGGCCTCCGCATCAACTATAATAAGAGTGAAATCCTTCCCCTATGCTCCTCTGAGAGCCCGCTCTGGGTGTCACGCTCACCTTTAACTATAGCTAAGTCTCAGATTACGTACTTAGGTATCAGGATAGAGGCAGTTCCTTCCACCTTGTACACCTTAAACTATTCTTCTTTAATTACCAAAATCACTCAAGAATTGGAAAACTGGATGGATCTGCCTCTTTCGCTTCTGGGGAGATGCCATCTTTTCAAAATGGTCAACTTCGCCCGCCTACTCTACCCACTTCAAACTGTACCTTTACTACTAAAGCATAAAGATATACATCTATTAAATAAAGCCATTTCCAAAATTTTGGTGAAAGAAGAGACCACTCATAGCTTTATCTAAACTACATCTTCCCAGAGGGGGCATTAGTCTCCCGAATATTAGAGCGTACAATCTAGCCTGCCTACTGAGAATAGACTGGACAATGAAGGCTTCCCACTTCTCAAACTTCTCCTCTGAAACTGCAATGGGCCAACCATATTCGCTGGTGGTCCTACTACACTGCAAATGGAAATTACTCTGCTCAAATTTACAGCACAACCATCTTCTACGAGATACAGCCATAGCATTGAGGGAAGTACGTAAGAGTTTAAACCTCTCCCCCTTCATCTCCAGATACTTACCAATTCAAGGAAACCCCAGTTTCCCACTGGGGATGGAACACCAAACATACTCCCTGTGGTAACGGAATGGACTTACTGAATTTTCCTCTCTCTGTGGAATGGAAACATGAAGGGAGTTACGATACCGACATAGAGCATCTTCTACCAACACGACATTTAAACTCGTCTCATTAAAGGTAAACGTCACATCATCCTGGTGGTCGCTTATACCAACCGGGTAACGTCAAAGTCTCCTCTTCAAACTCTTCACCCTTCGGAAGTAACAGGTCAGATAAGAGTCATCCGTCCGATCTAACATGCGAGATTATAAGCCCTCTGATTACGGGGGAGACCCTTCTACATCAAATCTATTTCGATACTCACCAGAGAAGAAAGTGGTTTTAAAACCTTTACCGAAATAAATTA
>BLSH010167336.1:147698-163196 GCA_018402905.1 Glandirana rugosa | reverse complement strand
TTTCTTTCTTTCTTTTTTTTTTTTCTTTCTTTCTTTCCTTTCCCTTTCTTCTTTCTATCACTTTCTCTTCTTTTTTTCTTTACTCCCTCCTTTTTCTTTCTTTCTTTCTTTCTACTCCCTCCTTTCTTTCTTTCACTCCCTCCTTTCTTCTTTCTATCACTTTCTCTTCTTTTTTTCTTTCACTCCCTCCTTTTTCTTTCTTTCCTTTCCCTTTCTTCTTTCTATCACGTTCTTTCTTTTTTTCTTTCACTCCCTCCTTTTTCTTTCTTTCTTTCTTTCTTTCTTTCTTTCTTTCTTTCATTCTACTCCCTCCTTTCTTTCTTTCACTCCCTCCTTTTTCTTTCTTTCTTTCTTTCTTTCTTTCACTCCCTCCTTTTTCTTTCTTTCACTCCCTCCTTTTTCTTTCTTTCTTTCTTTCACTCCCTCCTTTCTTTCTTTCACTCCCTCCTTTCTTTTTCTTCTCTTTTTTATTTCTCTCTCTCCATGCAATGTGAAGTCAATGAAAAACAAATGCATTTATATCCAATAATAAAAAAATAAAGCAATCACAACTCTGATTCTGCAAGTACAAATATATTTCAAAAGGCACAAGACTTATCCTTTAAGACAACCTTTTTTGAGTCACCGAACCTTTAAGAATGCAATGAAAGCTATGGACCCCCATGATGGTGCAAATATAAATGGTAAAGATGGGTCAACGAGTCAAGAGACTCCACATAGAACAAAACAAAGGGATGTTACGGTGCCAGACAAATGCAATATACTACATCATACTTTAAAATCCATATCAATTTTTATTAGGTACATTCAATTTTTTTTATTTTATCATAAAAAAAGGTTCAAATATAGATCATATGCGATCCAGGTGTACAGTACAGCGAGTTAAGAG
Organism: Glandirana rugosa; assembly: GCA_018402905.1. Taxonomy (NCBI): domain Eukaryota; kingdom Metazoa; phylum Chordata; class Amphibia; order Anura; family Ranidae; genus Glandirana; species Glandirana rugosa. The sequence goes on along the minus strand of BLSH010167336.1, from coordinate 162,307 downwards.
ACTCTTAGCAGTTGGCCTTATCAGCAGTGGAGTGGTAGGCTGCATTTTCTTTAATTTCTTTCAACAGGAAACCATTGATTGTGAGAAAGGGGAAGGCTGTAGAATGAGTGTTAATGTTTTATCTGATCCTCACTGACCTCTTGAAACCCATCTATGAACTACTTAGTGGTTTGTGGACCCCAGGCTATGAAGCACTGCTTTAAGTAAATCGTGAAATACCATAATTTCATTAAATTTGCAGTCTTACTCAATAACAGTGCAAAAAAAAACAAACAGTGATGTAAAATAACCCAAAGCAACCAATCACAAATCACTTAAACTAATCTGCCCATTCCAAGCTGCCCAATACTGCATTCTGATTGGCTTTAAATAATTAAAGCAAGTGACTGTTGTCAGTTCTGTAGTATAAAATATTAAACAATAGTATCTGACCTGCCTATAGGGTAGAAATAGATGGGAAGGGAGAGAGGTCTTACCTCCAGAGGCAGAAATTCCGGCACACAGCAGGAGGAGGCTCACAGCAAACAACATCGTGGCAGATGAGGATGCAGGTGGAAGGTATAGAGAGCTGGGAGAGTTTGTTCTATATATATGATGCCTGGACTCCACCTACTATGGGAAACTGGTCTACCATTGGCTGACAGAAGGAATTTAATAAAGCAAACATACAGTGAGTGTTTTTTTATTTTACGGTGTAAAGGTTTTTGTTACACTGACTGAATGCGCATATATATATATATATATATATATATACACACATGTCTGCATTCGGATCCATTCACCCTCACCTGTCTTAACATCAAATGTACACAGCCCCCCAGTAGATTAAAACGCAGCAGACGGTGGCTCAGATCTGAGGATGGGTCTGTTTGCCGGTCTGAATGAACCCTGAAGCTTAACTCCGGAATAAACAAACAATGTCTAAATACAAGAGTCATGTGTATTCTTATAAAATCTTGGTTTGCTTTCTGTAGGTGATCCAGATCTGTGCAGTAAATCCAGTGTCAGACTTTGCCTCTGTGCAGGAGCTTCCTGTAATAAAGAACGGTCACTGCTTGTAAGGCAAACCGCATTCTGAAAAAGAAAAGTAGGTCTGTATGCAGGGTTGGCCCAAGATATTGTGCTGCCTGGGTCCAAGAATAAAATGCTGCCCCCAAACCCCACCCCCCCCCCAAAAAAAAATCACGCCCATCAAAAGGCCCCCACATCCATTATTTTATATCATGATCATTAAAACTAAAATTAAATGTATCAGGAAGTCGGATTTACATGCAACAGCACCTTGTCTATATACAAAATTATATGACATACCTTTATGTTAATTTCCAAGGGGAGGGCTAGTGCAGTATAGGGACAGGCTAGGGCAGTATATAGACAGGCTAGGGCAGTATAGGGGCAAGCTAAGGTAGTATATAGACAGGCTAGTGTAGTAGATAGACAGGCTAGGGTAGTATATAGACAGGCTAGGGCAGTATATAGACAGGCTATGGCAGTATAGGAGCAAGCTAGGGTAGTATATAGACATTCTAGGGTAGTATATAGACAGGCTAGTGTAGTATATTGACAGGCTAGGGTAGTATATAGACAGGCTAAGGCAGTAGAGGGGTAGGCTAGGGTAGATTATATAGACAGGCTAGGGTAGTATATGGACAGGCTAGGGCAGTATATTGACAGGCTAGGGTAGTATATAGACAGGCTAAGGCAGTAGAGGGGTAGGCTAGGGTAGATTATAAAGACAGGCTAGGGTAGTATATGGACAGGCTAGGGCAGTATAGGGACAGGCTGGGGTAGTATAGAGAAAAGCTAGGGCAGTATAGGGGGGGGGGGGGTGGTTGGGTAGTATAGGGGCCGGCGAAGTGGCCTGGGGGGCAGTTATCACCGGGACACAAAAAACTGCTGGAAAAAAAACCTTGGTCGTCAATTTGCTGGGTAAATAGAGGAGAAGGAGAGGCGGCCGTGGTTAAATTTGCTGCAACTCTCAAAGTGCTGCCTGGGTCCATTGGTAGGGCCGGGCCTGTTTGTATGGGCATATGTGTGTTATGCAGGGTCGATCCTAGGGTCACAGACTCCTGGGTGCAGAAATATTTTTGGTGCCCCCACATGGGCGTGGTTATCTTGCTATCTCCTCCCCTTTACAAATGTTTCCATGGCAGCGACCTAAACACAGAGATGCTGCCCTAAGGAGTCTGCTACCCCAATATCCTCCCACAATCTCTTAACAATAAACAATGGTCAGAGACTGCAGACATAGTACAGGAGATGGTCAGAGACTGCAGACATAGTACAGGAGATGGCCAGAGACTGCAGAAATGATACAGGAGATGGTCAGAGACTGCAGGAGATGGTCAGAGGCTGCAGACATGATACAGCAGATTGTCAGAGACTGCAGAAATGATACAAGAGATGGTCAGAGACTGCAGACAAAGTACAGGAGATGGTCAGAGACTTCCGACATGGTACAGGAGATGGTCAGAGACTGCAGAAATGATACAGGAGATGGTCAGAGACTGCAGGAGATGGTCAGAGGCTGCAGACATGATACAAGAAATAGGCAGAGACTGCAGCAATGATACAGCAGATGGTCAGAGACTGCAGAAATGATACAGGAGATGGTCAGAGACTGCAGAAATGATACAGGAGATGGTCAGAGACTGCAGACATGATACAGGAGATGGTCAGAGACTGCAGGCATGATACAGGAGATGGTCAGAGACTGCAGACATGATACAGGAGAGGGTCAGAGACTGCAGACATGATACAGGAGATGGTCAGAGACTGCAGACATGATACAGGAGATGGTCAGAGACTGCAGACATGATACAACAGATGGTCAGAGACTGCAGAAATGATACAGGAGATGGTCAGAGACTGCAAACATGATACAAGAGATAGGCAGAGACTGCAGAAATGATACCGCTGATGGTCAGAGACTGTTCATGCCACCTCATTAATGCAGCCTATCAGTGCCACATCATCAATGCAGACTATCAGTGCTACTTCATCAGTGCTCATCAGTGCCACCTAATTAGTGCCACCTCATCAGTGCATACCAGTACTGCCTCATCAGTGCCACCTCATCAGTACCATCAGTGCCTACCAGTGCCACCTTGTCAGTGCCTACCAGTGCCACCTCATCAGTGCATACCAGTGCCGTCTCATAGGTGCCACCTCATTAGTGCCTACCAGTGCCATCTCATCAGTGCCACCTCATCAGTGCATACCAGTGTCACCTCTTTAGTGCCAGCACATCAGTGTCTACCAGTGCCACCTCATCAGTGCATACCAGTGCCATCTCATCAGTGCCAGCACATCATTGCCACCTCATCAGTGCCACCTCATCAGTGCCAGCACATCAGTGCAGTCTATTAGTGGCACCTAATGAGTACCCATGTGTGAAAAATGTGAGATCAGAAACTCACCTCCTCATTGTGGCCATTACACTCTTTCAACTCATTTTTAAGGCAATCCCGCCCCTCCTGTGGACTACATCTCCCATAATTCTTTGCAGTACAGGAAGGAAGGGGAGGGAGGAACACTCTGCTCTGTTTCCCTCCCCTAACTTCTGTACTGCCAGGAGAGGCAAGGGAGGAGGGAGCAGAGATAGGAGGAGAGGGGCGGGACGCTGGGAAAGGGCATACAAGAGTCCTTATGACAAATGCAAGGCTGGGCAGCTTCCCGGTGGGAGGCGGCCGCAAGATGAGAAGAGCCCGCTCTGTCCTGTGAATGATACTCAGAGGAGGAGCGGCTTTAACCTGTGTGCTGCTTGTAGCATCGCCGCTCCTCCTCTGAGTATCATTCACAGGACAGAGCGGGCTCTTCTCATCTTGCGGCCGCCTCCCTCCGGGAAGCTGCTTGGCAGGGATCAGCACTGCGAAAGTGGAGAGAAGGGAGAACTCTTACAATATGGTGCCCCCCAACCCACGGCGCCTGGGTGCAGTGCACCCCGGGCACCTGCCCAGGATCGGCCCTGGTGTTATGCTGCCCATACCTCAAGGCACAAGGGAAACATTGGGTGTACTGTAAAGGGCAGATGCATGGTTGTGCAGAAGAACAGCAATAAGCGTGCACACTCGGCACTAGGTTTGGCACCCATCAACCTATATAAACGAATGTACTGCATAGAGAAGTTGCTGAATGGTCTACAGCTTGTTCAGGTTCCCCTTGAGACCTGATCTGTTAATGCTGCTTCCCTGTGTGTGATTTGGCTTACTCCCTGGACCTTACTTCTGCCTTCACTATCACCTGCTCAGCTGTTACTGACCTTGGCTTGCTTACTGGACTTGCCTTTGCCTTCTGATTCTGTTGCCCAGCTGTTACTGATCTCTGCTTGCTTTCTGGACCTTGCCTTGCCTGTTGATCCTGTTGCCATGCTGCCCGGCTGTTGCTGACCTTGACTCATTGTTTGGACTCTTCTCCTGTTTCCTGTTCCAGTACCAAATTGTTCCCATGCCCAGATCCTGTCCAGAGATCTGCAGCTTCCAGCTCTATCCATCTGGCCACAGTACAGCTTCAGTCCCACCTGCAAACCTTGGCACTTGTGCCACTCTGTGCGCTCACGCTCTCTGTTCTCATCTTCAGAAGTGTTGGGCAGGAGGTGCAAGAGGAGCACCCTCAACCATTCAGTCTTCACCAGGTACGTGATACAGCTGCTCTCACTCCTTGTGCAGGGTCACTGGTCTTGTCTACGCCCCCTTCTGTCGTTTTCTGCAGGCAGCCTGTAGTGGCCCCTGCTCGGCCCCTCCCACAGCACTGATCTCTGCACGGGCTATATACAGTAGGGTAATGATGTTAACACTCTATTTACAATATTTGCATTCGTGAAGGCATTTGGTGCACACAAAGTTGATTTATATGTCTGTGGTCAGGGCTTGACAAATTTGCTTTGAATCTAGGTGCCAGCTAAAAAAGTTAGGAGCCAGTTTTTTTAGCGTAGCATTGGGTTGTCAGCGCCCTTGGTAAGTCAAGTAATTTGTGCCCCCAAACCCTAACTTACTCACAGCAGAGCAGCCAGTCAATAACTCCAACATAACACCATTACATCAGAGTTATAGGCTGGCCAGAAAGACTGACATTAAAAACCTGTTATAGGGGGAAACTCCTTATTATGCCTAATGCATGTAAAACACCCTCATCTGCTGCCTAATGCAGCTTAAGGGCGGCCATTGTTTGGTGGCAAAAACATGTCTCTACTGCACATTTTTACCACCCAACTGCACATCTAAATGAAGCCTTAGTGACACTGACTAAATAAAATACAAAAAAAGGTGAAAGAAGTATTCCAGTGCTGCTAATCTTCTGCTGCCTCTTTGCAGCCCCTTCCTGCCTACATGTGTGTCCCCCATGGTGACTTTTCTCTGGTGGGTTTCCAGTCACCATGAAATACTGGAGCCCAGTTGCACTTAAAGAGTGGTAATTGTTGATGGTACACATGGCTTTATCAGAGGATATAGAAAGACTCTTTTAAAGCATATCCAGCTGCCTCATCTCCCCTACTCCACCTACATCACACAGTAGAGCTGCACGATTCTGGCTAAAACAGAATCACAATTTTGTTGCTTAGCATAAAGATCACAATTCTCTCATGATTCTTGCAGTGTAACAACATCTTTCAATTTATACAAAAAAAATGGGCTAACTTTACTGTTTAGTTTTTTTTAATTCATTAAAGTGTATTTTTTCCAAAAAAAAGTGTTTGAAAGACCACAAATACTGTGTGATGTAAAATATTGCAACAAGCAACATTTTATTCTCTAGGGTCTCTGCTAAAAAAATATATAAAGTTTGGGGATTATAAGTAATTTTCTAGCAAAAAATACAAATTTTTACTTGTAAGAAACAAATGCCAGAAAAGGTTTAGTAAGTGGTTAAAATGACCTCATTTACAGACCGGAGTTCATTCATTTGATAACAGAACCAAAAGATACAATGTTAATACTAATCAGCGATGTTGTGAGAAACTTGGCAGGCTGCCTGGATTTGTGGTGTTTTTTTTAAAAGCTGTCGGAATGGGCAGAGAATGGCTCATATATTTTAAAGATTGTTTTGGCCCTGGAATTCAACTTTAATAACATTTTAATGATCTTTATTAAAAAGATAGTGTTACTGTATATTGTGACATATCAGGAATTTATTCATACAGATGCGTAAGGTTAGTTAGGTTTGTTAATCATGGGTCCATAACATACAGCCATAACCGATAAAGACAACAACAAACTTATGTAGCACCCTCCTAGAGTAAGATGTAGGCAGGTTGCCTAGAAGTATGCTACTACAGTTAGTGGCTAACCCGGGCTGGGGGGGAAGGAATTAACTTGTGTGCTGCTGTTTCCCTGGCTTTTTGGATCCAGCCTGCCCACCTGTGATAAAAAAAGGAGGGCTGGGGTCAGAGGACTGGTGATTGCCGCTCTTAGCCGTACATGCTGTGAGTGTGTTGGCAAAGGACTGCTGCGCCTTGCAGTCCATCGGAGGCACCAGAGAATCCGGAGATCAACCAGGACTTGGAGAATGCCTAAAATGGACTTCTATCTTTTGGAGGTATGCCTGGGAAGCCAGCTAGAGATAGCTAGGGTCATGTTGAGATGTTGTTTATGTTGAACTGTAATGCTATAAGACTTGCATCGACTTTTCTAAGCCTGATCTGAAGTTATTCAAAGGGGTGCATGCTGTTTCTGGTGTAATAAAAGAACTAGGGTTGGTTATGCACATGTGGGGTATAAAGAAAAACGACTACAAAGTGTCTATTCAGCAAGGCAAACAGGAGGAGTAATGCGGTTTCTAAGGGTAATCAAGAACTAGAGCAAGTTACATGCAACCAGTTGCAAAGTGTGGTACCTGGTTTAGGTAACGGGTCCTCCAGTAGTTGGTGATGGGGCTCTCTCCCAAGCGTTTGCTTTTCAGTAACAACTGGAACTGAACCTATGTTACGGAGACCCATATCCTGGTCGCATGGTGTGGGAAGGAAGGAGTTAAAGGAGTTGTAAAGACAAAAGTTTTTTTTTATCTTAATGCATTCCATGTATTAAGATAAAAAGCCTTCTGTGTGTAGCAGTCCCCCCAGCACCCCCTAATACTTACCTGAGCCCCATCTCTCTCCAGCAATGTCCGCAAATGTCTTAGCTGTCCCAGACACTCCACCTGATTGGCCGAGACACAGCAGTGGTGCCATTGGCTCCCGTGGCCGTCAATCAAAACCAGTCAGCCAATCAGGGGAGAGAGGGGACTGGGCCAGGTTGGGGCTCCATGTCTGAATGGATACACAGAGCTCTGAATCGGCTGGGGTGCCCCTATAGGAAGCTGCTGGCTGAGGGGGCACTCGATAGGAGGAGGAGCCAGGAGCATCAAAGAGGGACCCGAGGATCCTGGCTGCTCTGTGCAAAACCAACTGCGCAGAGGAGGTAAGTATAACATGTTTGTTATTTAAAAAAAAAAAAGAGCCTTTACAATCACTTTAAGTAAGTGCTCGCATGAGGTTCACGCTATGTGCATGGCAAGACCCAATTCTGTGACTGGGAGTGGGGTGCCAGAGGCATGCTGGACTAGTGGAGAGGGCATAAGCTCAGCTCAGGCTTTTCAGAGGGACTCTGTGTTTTTATTGCAACAAACTGTTTCATGGCTCATCTCTAAGTCAGGGAACTGCCTTAACCACTTCAGCCCCGGAAGGATTTCCCATGTTAGGACCAGTGCACTTTTTGCGATTCGGCACTGCGTCACTTTAACTGACAATTGCGCAGTCGTGCGACGATGTACCGAAACTTTACATCCTTTTTTTTCCCCACAAATAGAGCTTTCTTTTGGTGGCATTTGATCACCTCTGCGTCATTTCTGATCACCGCTATAAACAAAAAAAAGAACTCCAATTTTGCAAAAAAAACAATATTTCTTACTTTTTGCTAAAATACAAATCCAAAAAAAAAAATATAAAAAAACATTTTTTTTCACCGGTTTTGGCTGATTTACATTCTTCCTCATATTTTTGGTAAAAAAAAAATCTCAGTCAGCGTTTATTGATTGGTTTGCACAAAAGTTGACGCGTTTACGAATGATGAGAATTAATTTATGGGGTTTTTAATTTTTTTACATTTTTTACTAGTAATGGCGGTGATCTGCGATTTTTAGCGGTACTGCGATATTGCGGCGGACATGTTGGACCATTTTGACACTTTTTTGGGACCGTTGGCATTTATACAGCGATCAGTGCTATGAAAATGCATTGATTACTGTATAAATGCCATTGGCAGTGAAGGGGTTAACCTGGAGGGGGTGCTCTAAGGGTTAACTGTGTTCCCTCAGTGTGTTCTAACTGTATGGGGGCTGGGCTGGCAGGGGGAGGGGAGTGATCATGGCTCCCATATACAGGAAGCCTGTGATAACAGCCCTTCCCCCCTGTCAGATAGGAGATCCGTGTTTACATATACGGACCTCCGTTTTCTCACTGCGGGGAGCCATCGCGGGTAACCGGCAGAGATCAAATCCACCCTACCCACTCCCTGGCACCCCCGGAACACAGTGAGCACGCAAGCGTGCCTCCTGCGGCGCGCACTCACAATACTCTTTCTCGCAGCCGCCATCATTTGACAGCGTTTCCCGATAACGAACCATGTTGCCGCCGTCAAGCCACGGTGGGCGGTCGGCAACTGGTTAATTAACTGATTCTCACATGACCGCAGTCCACTCCTGGTCCTGGGCATTGATGAGCGCATGCATGGCAAAAGATAAGCCCTCAAGCAGGACGAATGGCCCTGCCCACAAGGATGCCAGGTATATTTTGGTTTTTCCCCTTCTGTAATCAAGGGAGCAGTAATTGTTTGGCCTGGTCTATTCAGGGTTTCACAGGCTTTTAGGCAGGGTGTAGCTTGGTGCGGTCACACAGTCAGGTGCAGGGTAAAACTTGTATTGAAGAAATGCAGCAACAGTTTCCAGAAATGTGACCAGAGCAGAATTCAGCCGGACTGACAGAATCTCTTGAGAGGGGCAGAATGCGGCCTGGCCATCCTGTGCCCAGTCGGGAAGGTATTCAGAAGAGTTGCAACCTTACGCTTTTCCTCCTCATCGGGAACCTCTCCCTACTTCTAGTGCTGTCTTTAGCAAACAGGGTACTTTTCCCTACCCTATACACTGCCATAAAGCGCGCCAAACTCGGGAGCCAGGACCATGAATGGGGTCTGCCTGAGTCTCAAGATGGTCTGCCAGAGTCACATGGGGTGACAGCATCCAACCGGATTGTTTCCCTAGTGACCCTGGAAAACCATAGAGGAACCCTGCATTAGAGAAAATAGACTGCGCCTGCCTACAGAGTGGGAGTTTGATTGCTTCCCCCTCCCTCCTGAAGAAGCTTCTAGAGTTATGGAAGCAGAATTAAATAATGAGCATGAATATTTATCATGCTCCAGCCAAACCCTAGAGAGCAATGTCCAGAAGGGGGCTGGAAAGGTGATAAATAGTCGGAAGCACTGTAGAGCTGGCTTCTATGTCCCCAAGAGGGTTACAGAGCCTGGGAGGGGGGCTACTGCCCTTAGGGAGCCCATGGGCTGCATAGCTGTTCTTAAAGGCCTCAGCGGAGCCAGGATTGAGGGCCTGGAAGCCTGTTGCAGGAAGTCACCAAAAGGGATCTGATCTTGAGAAGGACTGTCTCACTCACTGGACCATGCCTGGAAAAGCCTGGAAAGTGGCAGCTGTCCTGGGGACTTGTAAGTAAAGACTCTAAATTGATCCCTGTAACTGTGCTGTGTCCTGAAAGTTGCTATTGGGTATTGGGTTGAGATCTGGTGACTGTGGAGGCCATATGAGTACAGTGAACTCATTGTCATGTTCAAGAAACCAGTGGTGAGATGATTGGAGTTTTGTGGCATGGTGCATTATCCTGCTGGAAGGAGCCATCAGAAGATGGGTACACTGTAGTAATAAAGGGATGGACATGGTTAGCAACAATACTCAGGTAGGCCGTGGTGTTTAAACGATGCTCAATTGGTACTAAGGGGCCCAAAGTGTGGCAAGAAAATATCCCTTACACCACCAGCCTGAATCATTGATACAAGGCAGGAGGGATCCATGCTTTCTTGTTTTCTTTCAAATTCTGACCCTACCATCTGAATGTCGCAGCTGAAATTGTGACTCATCAGACCAGGCAACATTCTTCCAATCTTCTATTGTTCAATTTTGGTGAGCCTGTGCGAATTGTAGCCTCAGTTTCCTGTTCTTAACTGACAGAAGTGGCACCCGTTGTGGTCTTCTGTTACTGTAGCCCATCTGCTTCAAGGTTCGATGTGTTGTATGTTCAGAGATGGTATTCTGCATACCTTGATTGTAACGAGTGGTTGTTTGAGTCACTGTTGCCTTTCTATCATCTCAAACCAGTCTGCCAATTCTCCTCTGACATCAACAAGGCATTTTCCTTCACACAACCACCGCTCACTGGATATTTTCTCTTTTTCGGACCATTGTCTGTAAACCCTAGAGATAGTTGTGCGTGATAATCCCAGTAGATCAGCAGTTTTTGAAATATTCAGATCAGACACCTGGCACCAACAACCATGCTACATTCAAAGTCACTTAAATCCCCTTTCTTTACCATTCTGATGCTCAATTTGAACTTCAGAGTCTCCAAGTCTAGATGCCTAAATGCATTGAGTTGCTGCCATGTGATTGGCTGATTAGCAATTTGTGTTACAAAGCAATTGAACAGGTGTACCTGATAAAGTGGCCGGTAAGTGTATGGTTTCTTTGAATTTAAACTATTAAAATAGATTTTTAGGGAAACTAGAATGGCAGTCAGATGGGCCAAAATCCAGAGTCACATGAATGTTCCTAATCTCAGTGCTAAAGGAACCTTGAGAAAATAATTATCAAAACAAGGATATTGATGGAGTACAAATAAGGCTGCATGCACACTGTATCTCAAAAACGACCGTTTTTGGTAGTTTTGGCGTTTTTTTTAACAGCCCAAAAACGCCACTTTATGTTATCCTATGTGTCCATGCACACATGGTCGTTTATTGTCTTTTATCAGCAGTGGCGTTTTTGGGCTGTTACCTGAACGCCCTGAATTGGCGTTCAAAAGTCATTCTCCTGACCCTAAAAAATGCCAGACGCCGGTAAACGCCGGGATATCGGCGCCTGGCGTTTTTTGCAGTCAATGGAAGCCAATGAAGAAAAAAACGCCCAAAAACGCAGACGCCCAAAAACGCCGCTAAACGCTGGTAAACGCCGGCGTTTATCGGCGTCTGGCGTTTTTTGCAGTCCTCAATGGAAGCCAATGAAGAAAAAAAAAAAACCGACAAAAAACGCCGCTAAACGCTGCTTACAAAACACTACAAATAGAACGTTTTGTGAGCAGCGTCTCCTGCCCGACACTGAAAGAGCCCTATAGCGTCCAGTGTGCATGGAGCCTTATCCAAAAAAAGATGGGATTTATTAAGTAAATACCACCTGGAAAAGGGACAATAGCTATACTGAATTGGGATTAGACATTGGAATACGGTAATTTTGCTGTTGGACAAGACGTTAAAGTCAAACAAAACTCTTCTACGTTTACAAGACCTTCAGAATTTACAATTTACAATTGTTACTATTGTGAAAAGACAGAGTTTATTTACCCGACTGACTAAGAGATGACAATGCTGTATGCTCAACCTTATTGACAGAGACCCCTATTGTTTCTTGAGAAATCCTAAACCATATTGAAAAGTTAAATTCACTTCCCTTTAATTCTAAGACACGTATAGAGAGATTCTAGAATTTTGACTTTTGGTTAAGTCAAAATTCTAGAATCTCTCTATACATGTCTTAGAATTAAAGGGAAGTGAATTTAACTTTTCAATATTTTATAAGACAAAACTGTTTGATACTTTTGGGGACACCTTTGGAAAAGACTATAAGGTTACTTCACTGTTTCAATTGATGCACATTTAAGATATTGTCCTATCTAAAAGAACTCAATCATGATTACGGTAATATGTTTTATCTGTGATCCTTAGGCCTCATGCACAGGACGTTTTTTGACTGTTTTTCAGCAGCTGTTTTTAGCTGCAGACGTTTTTTTCTACAGTCAATAAACCCTCCATCATGTTATCCTATGTGTTCATGCACACATAGGCTGTTATCAGCTGTTTTTAGCAGTGACGTTTTTGAGCTGTAAAAAAAACCCAAGAGCTGAGGGTTTTTTTGGACGTTTTTCAGCTGTAAAAACGCCCAAACGCTTAAAAACATCCAAAAATGCCCATAAACGCTCAAAAATGCTCAAAAACTTTAATCCCCAACGTTTTTGGGCGTTTTAGACATATTGGAAAAAAAAATGCTGGCCCTTTAAAAACGTGAAAAAACTTGAAAAAACACGGTAATATAATGCTGTTATAAGCTGAAAATATCCCTGATAAGCTACTGACGTTTTTTGGCTGTTTTTTTTAAAGTCCTGTGTGCATGAAGCCTTATAGTAAGAAATAAGTGTGTTTCAGGAACTACAGTATCTCCAAAAGTGAGTACACCCCTCACATATTTGTAAATATTTTATTCTATCTTTTCATGTGACAACACTGAAGAAATGACACTTTGCTACACTGTAAAGTAGTGATTGTACAGCTTGTATAACAGTGTACATTTGCTGTCCCCTCAAAATAATTCAACACACAGCTATTAATGTCTAAACCGCTGGCAACAAAAGTGAGTACACCCCTAAAAGAAAATTTCCAAATTGGGTCCAATGTGTCAATATTTTGTGTGGCCACCATTGTTTTCCAGCACTGTCTTAACCCTCTTGGGCATGGAGTTCACCAGAGCTTCACAGGTTGCCACTGGAGACCTCTTCCACTCCTCCATGACGACATCACAGAGCTGGTGCAAGGCAGTGGTCATCTTGGAGGTGTGTTTGGGGTCATTATCATGTTGGAATACTGCCCTGCGGCCCATTCTCTGAAGGGAGGGGATCATGCTCTGCTTCAGTATGTCATAGTTAGGGTTGCCACCTGTCCGGGATTCACCAGGACAATTCAGGTCTGGAATATTGTGTCCGGGTTTCAGACCGCCTGAAACCCAGACACATTATTCATACTGGACTATGGCTTCCCACCAGGGTTGCTGACTGCAGTAGTCTAAGCTGAGAGAGTCTGTTACACTCTCTTTAACACTGCCCAAAGGCAACACCAATAATTCCCCCCCATACACATAGAAGGGAGAGGAGAGAGGGCTCGATCTGCACCTCTTCCTCCCGCCCCTACCCCTCTGTGTCTGCCCACACTCCAATCCCCCGTGCTGTGCCTCAGAAAAGGAAAGTGGGGGCCGGAAATTTGAAGCCCAGCAGTCGCACATAGATCTGGATATGAGGTGCTGACTGACAAGGGGTGAGTGAACTCACAATCCATCCCTGTCTGTGACTGAAATCTCCTCCCTTCTGTCTCCTGCCTCTGAGGGAGTACACTAAGGTAAATCAGGGTTCTCAGTGGTCCCCTTACATCAGAGTCCCCCTTTACACCACCAGAGGCTACAGTGTTCCCTCTTACATCAGAGTCCTCTCCATTCATCAGATTTCTCAGTGTTCCCCCTTATATCAGGGTTGCGAGATCATCCCTTATGTTAGCATCCCCAGAGTTCTCCCTTACATCAGAGTCTTCAGAGTTCCCCCTTACAGTGTAAGGGAACTCTGCAAGTTCAGATATAAAAGGGGAACTTTGTGGACTCTGATGTCAAGGGGAATGCTTGTTATTAACGTCATGTGATTGAAAATGTTATTTAATATCAAAATATATGTATAGCTAAAGTGTTCAGGTTTGACTTGAGGAAAAGGGGGCAACCCTAGTCACAGTACATGTTGGCATTCATGGTTCCCTCAATGAACTGTAGCTCCCCAGTGCTGGCAGCGCTGCTGCAGCATCAGACCATGACACTCCCACCATCATGCTTGACTGTAGGCAAGACACGCTTTGTACTCCTCACCTGGTTGTCACCACACACGCTTGACACAATCTAAACCAAATAAGTTTATCTTGGTCTCATCAGACCACAGGACATGGTTCCAGTAATCCATGTCCTTAGTCTGCTTGTCTTCAGCAAACTGTTTGCGGGCTTTCTTGTGCATCGTGTTTAGAAGAGGCTTCCTTCTTGGACAACAGCCATGCAGACCAATTTGATGCAGTGTGCAGCTTATGGTCTGAGCACTGACAGGCTGACCCCCTCCACCGCTTCAATCTCTGCAGTAATGCTGGCAGCACTCATACTTCTGTTTCCCAAAGACAAGCTCTGGATATGATGCTGAGCACGTGCACTCAACTTCTTTGGTCGACCATGGCGATGCCTGTTGTCTCGAACAGAAACCCTTTGTCTTCATACTCACGACGGTCGTAATGACGTCTCTAACTTCGCCACCTCCCCCAGTCGGACAGTCACGAGTCTGGTATTCGACGTGTGACGTAGTTTAACCAGACGTACCGACAACAGGTTCTTCCTTCGGAGAAGATTTGTGCTACGTGTTCTTTCGGGCGTTTGTCAAACGACTTCTGTTCGTCTGATTCCTGTACCTAATGACCTTGGTACAGGACACCAGACTACTCTGGTTCTATTTGAATAAACCAAATCTAACACAGTTCGCACACACCACTGTTGGTCCACTCCTCATGTTTCGC
>BLSH010167336.1:66419-87127 GCA_018402905.1 Glandirana rugosa | reverse complement strand
CCCCCCTGCCCCAAAGCACTCATACTCCCCCATGTTGAGGGCATGTGGCCTGGTATGGTCCACGAGGGGGGGGGGGCGCTCGCTCGTCCCCACCCCCTTTCCTGGCCTGCCGGGATGCGTGCTCGGATAAGGGTCTGGATTTCGGGGGGCGCCATGCCGTTATTTTTGGCGTGGGGGTTCCCCCTTACAATCAGTACCAGACCAAAGGGCCTGGTATGCTCTTGGAGGGGGACCCATGCCATTTAAAAAAAAAAAATTGGGCGTGAAGATCCCCAGAGCATAAGTCGCATGCCAAAGTCGGATCAGTGAAGACACTAATCCGACTTTGATCCGACTTCAATGCCTTTCAATGGGCTAAAGTAGGATCAAAGTCGGACAAAAGTAGTACAGGAACCTTTTTCAAAGTCGGTCCGACTTTGAAAAACACAAGTCAGACCAGTTAAGACGGCTCTCATAGGGAACCATTGTTTTTGTGAGGTAATGCAACTTGTGCTCCTAATGTCAGTCCGAGAATCGGACTAGTGTGAACCCAGCCTAACCATTATTAAAACCACTGCTCCTGAAAAAAAAAAAAAAAATTATAAAATTTTTTTCTATTCAGACATTTCCCCTAGGGCTAAGGCTGTTAAAATTAGAGAGAGGGGTGGTAATGTTTTTTTTTTTTATGGCAATGAACTTGCATACAAGCATTAAATGTAGGAATTCTGAAATCACAGGTTCGATTCCAGCCAACATCAGGCACATAGAACATGTGATCTGAGAGGCATCTTCACAGGCAAATAGACGCCGCATGTGAGTTAATTTACTCCCTTTTGTGAGAGCTGAAGTTGTAATTGCCTTTTTTTTTTTTTTCTTTAACAGTAAAGATTTTTATTAATTAAGTCAATCCAGGATCCAAATCAGCAGGTTACATGACAACTGGACAGGCAACAAATACACGGATATCAGCAGCATTACAAAATAATCATCATTGGAGACAGGTAAAATGAGCATACAAACTCCATTGCTAAGGCACAAGTAAGTGAAAAGTTGATCCCAACCCTCTATCCTCCTCAGGA
Source organism: Glandirana rugosa (assembly GCA_018402905.1). NCBI lineage: Eukaryota > Metazoa > Chordata > Amphibia > Anura > Ranidae > Glandirana > Glandirana rugosa. The sequence goes on along the minus strand of BLSH010167336.1, from coordinate 86,069 downwards.
GCATTCCTCAATCCAACCATCCCATATTTTGTAGAATTTCTGGGGGCAATACTTGTTTTCGTATGTTAATCTATATAGAGGTAGAGCCTTGTTTACCGCTTGAACCCAAGATCCTTTAGTAGGGAGCTCCCTAGTTTTCCATCTAAGCATGATCTCCCTTCGAGCATAAAAGAGAGCATAGGAAATGCATAATTTAATGTATCTATCCCCATCTACATTCTCGAGGTAGCTTAGTAACATGATCATAGGGTCCAGGGGCAGGACCACCTCAGTCGTATTACGAAGAGTCTCAGCCACTTCCGCCCAGTATGCCCCCAACTGAGGGCATGCCCAGACCATGTGGAGAAAGTCTCCCTCTCCCGTCAGGCAGCAAGTGCACTGCTGGCTAAGCGACGGGTATATGCCAGCCAGCCTCTGGGGAGTATAATAAGCCCTGTGTATAAATTTTAACTTGATGAATCTATCTCTGGCCGAGATCATGGTGGGAATAAATGTCGTCAAACAGTCCTCCCATTCCTCACCTCCCAGTTCCGGTATATCTGCTCTCCACCTATCTTTCGACCTATTAGGTTTACGGTCATGTTCAACTGTAAAGTACAAGCAGATAGAAGAGAGGCTTGCCCATAGTGCTGGATGTGAGTAACCTTTCTACGGAATCTGACTCTAGTGTAATACAGTCTGAGAACTGGGCCTGGTAAGCGTGTTTAAGCTGCCAGTATCTAAAAAGAAAAGTATGTGGGAGCGCAAACGTGTTTCTTAAGTCTCGGCAGGGTTTCAATCTGCCACCCTCCACTATATGTTTCAAATTAACATTGCCTTTACGTGCCCAGGCAGATGGATCTGGGATTTGAGCGAAGTGGGACAAGTTAGGGTTACCCCATAGTGTGTATGTGGTGAGATAGTATGCTCCCTCTGACATGGTTTCCTGGCGCGTTCCCAAGCCGTAATAGTCGCCTTCATTGGTCCCGTCAGTGGGTGTGGGGCCCTTCTCCCTCTAAAAACCAAATTTGACAGGGCAGCGTAAGAACCCACAACTGCTGCTTCTAAGTTCACCGCGGGGTTGGATTTGGGCTGGGAGAACCACCATCGAACGGTCACAAGAACCGCCGCCCAGTAGTATAACAGAAAATTCGGTAGGGCCAAGCTTCCAGATGAAAGTGGTAGATATAGTGTGCATTTGGCCACTCTTGGCGTCTTCCCAGCCCAAATAAAGGTTATCACCAAACTCTCAAGTCTTCGGAAAAAGGATATTGGGATATGAATCGGCGTGTTTCTGAAGAAGTATAAGAGTTTTGGTAGGTATACCATTTTTATTAGGTTAGTCCGCCCAACCGGAGGAAGCGGAAGCTTCCTCCAGGCGGTACACTTCTTTGTAAACTGTGCCAGCACTGGGTGCAGGTTACCCCCCATATAATCTGACAAGCTCGCCGAGATTTTTATTCCTAAGTAGGTGAACTCATCTGCCCAATGCAAGGGGGTAAGCGTATCCACCCGGGGGACCGAAGGATGCAGGGGGAACAGAACAGATTTGTCCCAGTTAATCCGTATACCAGAGTATGTGGCAAATGTCTCGAAGATTTCTAACGCCGAGCGCAGAGAAGCGTTCGCGTCTGCGAGGTATAGTAGGGTGTCGTCCGCGTAAAGGGAAATTTTTTTGGTCAGAGGCCCCACTCTAATTCCAGCTACCGAATCTGCCGAACGGAGTAAAATAGCCAAGGGTTCTAAGGCCAAAGCAAATAGTCCATGAGAAAGTGGGCATCCCTGACGCGTGCCCCTTTCCAAAGGGAACGCCGCTGATAAATTCCCATTCGTGCGAACCCGCGCCCTCGGGTGAGCATATAGAAGCTTCAGCCACGCCAGGAAACGGGGCCCAAATCCGAACCTGGCCAAGACCTCCCATAGATAGTTCCACTCCACGGAGTCAAAGGCCTTCTCTGCATCGAGAGAGGCCAGGACTCCGGGATTGTCAGAAGATGCCAGGGCTATGTGAGTGTGTAGCCTCCTGATGTTAATGTCAGTCCCCCTCCCGGGCATGAAACCAGTCTGATCCGGATGGATCAGGGCTGTTATGGCGGTGTTAAGCCTGTTGGCCAGAACCTTGGCCAAGATCTTTGCATCTACATTGAGCAAGGATATTGGACGATAAGACGAACACAGCGAGGGGTCTTTCCCTGGCTTCGGTATGACTACTATGACTGCTTCCCCCAACGAGTCAGGTAGTTCCTCCCGACTTAAGGAGTGGGTCAATACATGTTGAAGTCTGGGGGCCAGGTCTTCCTGATATAATTTATAGAATTCAACCGGAATGCCATCCGGGCCCGGTGTTTTCCCTGCCTGCATAGTTTTTATGGCCTTACAGATCTCCTCCAACGTAATAGGGGCATCTAATTTATTGGCATAGGTCGTAGTCAGTCTGGGAATGTCTACTGAGTCTAAATATCTGGCAAAGTCTTCTCTGTCACAGGTTACCCGGGAGCTATAAAGCGACTTGTAATATGCTGTGAAGCAGCAATTGACTTTGTCGGGGTCGGAGACTAGCGTGCCCCTGTGTATAGATGCACCCCCCACCCTTTCCCGTGACAACCAGGCCAGAAGGCGACCCATCCGTTCCCCTTGTTCAAAGATTAACTGGGTTTGATGAAGCAGTTTTTTTTGGGTCAGTTCAGTCCTCAGCAAGAGTACTTGCTTCGTCACCGTCTGAAGGGCAGAGTAATGGTCAGGGTCTTTCGTTCGGAGATAAAGGGCCTCCCGTCTAATTGAGTCAGCTTAAGCTCTAGTAAGTTCCGCTTTGCAGTCTTTACGAACTTTAGCAATGATGGCTGTGTACTGACGTCTAGTATTTGCCTTAAAGGCATCCCACACTATGTTGGGATCTGCCGAGCCCTGGTTGGTCCCCCAGTATCCAGTCATCTCTATCTTAAATTTCGGTTCCACCTGCAAATCTGAAATCCAGTATCTAGACAGGCGCCACAGGGAGTCTACCTGGGCCCGCTGGAGGTCTAGGGTGATGGAAAGTGGGGCATGGTCAGATATACCTCTAGGAAGAATCTCGACCCCCCACACTCTGTCTAGAAACGATCCCGTCACATAGGCAAGGTCTATGCGTGAGAATGCCCTATGTGAGGCTGAGTGACATGTGAAGGCTTTGGTCGTGGGATGTCTCCAGCGCCAGACATCGGTGAGCTCATAGGTCTGGGCCCACGTGTCTAGTCCCTGGTGAGGGTTATGACCAGGGTTAAATCTGTCCAGCTCTGGGTTTGGGACCAGATGAAAGTCTCCCAGCAGCACAATTTTGTCTTTCGGGAACTGCGCCGCTTTGGAGACAATCTGGTGAAGTAATGTCAACGAGGCTGGCTGTGGCACATACAGTCCGACAATAACCCAAGGCTGCCCCCATATTTGAGCATAGAGGACAACGTACCTACCGTCTGGATCCAGTACCAGGTCCAGAAGGGCAAAGGGAAGGGACTTCAGCACCAACACACTGACTCCTCTGGCCAGGTTCGAGTATGTGGAGTGATAATGGTGACCCACCCATGGCTTCTTCAAGCTCAGGGTTCTGCAGCCGACCAGATGAGTCTCCTGGAGTACGCAAATATGGGGATTGTGCTGTTTAATGAATTGGAACACCAAGGACCTCTTAATGGGGGAGTTTAGGCCCCGGGTGTTCCAAGATAACAGTTTAAGTGATGCCATGTTCACGCCACATAGTCAAAATCCCACCTAGGTTCTCCTCCACCAACCGGAAGAGAGGGTCCTGGGGGTTAGGATACCCCCAGAGGAAAGCAATTATATCGTGTACACTGTACCTGTCCAAAACATGCAACCTTATGTATATTGACATACAATTAAGAAATTGAGCGCCCCTGAACCCGGGCGAATCAAAACAAAATCCGGCCCCCCCCACCCACCCCCTTAAAACTGAGGAGGGTTTGGATCCCCAACAAAACCAAAATTACACCATAGTTGTGCATGGGGGCGCAAGAACCTGAAGGCACTCAGCCTGCATCAGGGCACTTCAAGCCCAGCGCAGGGCACAGTCTGGCTTGGATTATTCAGTTTGTTTCACCCGGAGCCCTGGGGGCACACATCTTCAACTTTAGTTACAAACAATTCAGAACATACAATGTGTAACAGAGTTAGGACAACAGTCCCTGTTAGCGGACAAATATTCCCTCTCCCCCCGCTCCAAAGGATGTATGTCAGCGGCTGACCCCAAATCCTGGACCCCCCCACCTGGTCTCTAAGAAGTCACTCCACATCAGGAGTTGTCAAAAAAAAAAAAAAGGGGATGGGGAGTCCCCCTGCCTCAATATCACACTCCCACCACGGTGAGATATGTAATCCAGGGAGCAGCTTCTGGTAAGTGTAGGCTAAGGGGCAAGACAGGTGGGGCCTCCATTACCAACATCCAGCTCGCTTTTGGCATCCCCTCAACCTGGGCATTCCTGCCGCGTCCCCCGATCATGTGTCTACACTGGTCCTTGATCAGGGTTACGGGGCAAAGTTAAGACAATCCCTGGACCCCCCTATACTGTCCGATGCTCACACGGGAGACCACATAGTCATGGAGGTGAGCAAAGGGGGGAGACTTCCCAGGTGCAGGGATGGGGTGCGATGGGGCCAGTGTAAATAGGAGTCGGATCTTCAAATTAAAACTGACGTTCCATGGCTCTGACTTGGTGACCGGAGGATAAGGCAGCCCCCATAGCAGGGGGGCCATCGATAGTCAGACATGGATGGATAATCTTTCCAAGATAGGAGGGGGGAGGGTATCAAGTGATATACTCTTCAGCAGCAAGATTCCATAGATTCTCAGCGGCGAATCGATTCAGCCCAGTTAGCAGCCTCAGTAGGTGATGTGAAAAACTGCACTCTCTCGCCCTCCTATACCCTCAATCTTGCAGGGAACAGCATGCTGTATTTAACACCTTTTTGCCTAAGCATTGCTCTGACCTGATCAAACGATTTCCTGAGTCTCTGTGTCTCAATGGAGTAATCAGGGAAGAACATCAGCTTCGCTCCTTCATGTCTGACCTCTTCCTGCGAACGAGCGGCTCTGAGCACTGTGTCTCTGTCCCTGTAGTGAAGGAATTTGAAGATAAAGGTCCTGGGGGGTGATCCCACTGGTCCCCTAGTAGCGGGCATACGATGAGCCCTCTCCACTGAATAGTGGGGAGAGAACTGAGCCTGAGGGAACAAAGCGGGGAGCAGGCGTTCTATGAATACGACCGGATCAGAGCCTTCGGTTCCCTCCGGGAGGCTGATGAGACGGATATTGGAGTAGCGATTTATGTTCTCAGCGTCCTCCGCTCTGGCCTCCAGGAACTTCATCTTCAACTTGAGGGTGTGGATGTCAGCCCGACCCTCTTGCTGGTCATCCTTGGTCCCCGACACCTTCTGGGGGGTTAAAAGCGTCCCTCCAGCGGCGCCAAAGCGCCACTATAACAGCAGTAAATCGTCGCTAAACTTTACTGCTGACGCTCGGGCGGCCCAGTGCGAAAGGGCTCTGTTGGCTGGTGCGTTGTTTGCCCTTTGAAATGTAATTCCTTTCATATGTTTCTTAATTTTTTTTTTTAATGAATAAAAGATAAAACAATTAACGTGTGTGTAAACCTCGCACATAAAATATGGCCAAAAATGGGGGAGTGGCCAAGCTAGGCATGTGAGCGGACCGTTCTCATGGAGCTCCCTACAGTAATCCTGTACTTTATCCTTTTCCCAGCCGAATATACAGCTAAATTTCATACCGTAGGCTGCTGTTTGTACCCAGGATCTCGGGGGTGCGTTTCAGTCCTGTAAGCGATCGCTAACATGTCCAAAACGGGGAAGAACAAGGGCAGTGTGGTGGCACATGATGGACAAAATGGCGCTGACTCGGCGCTTCCACAGAGGACAACGAGGGGAGCAGAGAGAATGAAGGAGCAGGGAGCCAAAAGCAAACTGCCGAGACCGGCAGGTAAGGACAACCCAGGGGACATCCTGTTCTATACTAAAAGACTGGCTGACATGAGAGGGCAGGAGGAGGAGGAAAACAGGGTGGCCATAGAAGACACACAGGCGGATCTCTTTGCGTGCCTGGCTGGGGAAATGGAGGACATTACACTTCCTGACTCAGAACATGTTCAAGGGACATTGCATGAGGTTGAAGAGGAGGAACAGCCTACCTTGAGGCAAATCTTGCAGGCAGTGCAGAAGTGCATGGTCTCGGTTAATATGGTTAACGACAATTTAGGGGGCCTGACTGAGGAAGTCGCCCTTCTGCGACAAGACATACAGAAGATTCGTGAACGAACGACCGCTGCTGAGGGGCGAATAAGTGATCTGGAAGACAAATTGCTGCCATTGATTCGTGAGACAAACGAAGCGACACGCCTGGCACGAGCAAACAGGGCAAAGACAGATGATATTGAGAACAGGATGCGAAGAAACAACGTTCGTATAGTGGGATACCAGAGAGGGTAGAGGGAAGAGACCCCACAGAATTTGTGGAGCATTGGCTGCTGGACACCTTCGGAAAGGACGCGTTCACCCTGCTATTCGCAGTGGAAAGGGCCCATAGGGTCCCCACCAGAGCAATCCCAGGGAATGCACCTAGGCCTATGCTGGCCCGTATTCTGCATTACCGGGACAGAGAAAAAATACTCCGCCTGGCCAGGGAGAAGCCGGAGATTAAATATAATGGTGTTCGGGTGTCACTCTACCCGGACTTCTCAGCGGAAGTGCAGCAACAACGCTCTAAATTTTATGATGTCAAGCAGAGACTGAGAAGATTGGAGTTGCCTTACGCCATGTTATACCCTGCAAGGCTGAGAGTTACAGCGGAAGGCAGAGTGCATTTCTTTATGACAGCCTCCGAAGCGGAGGCATGGCTGGATATACATGAACCGGAGCTGAGACAGAGCTAGGAACGAATTGAACCATTGAAGGGAATATGGACACTGGTCTCTTTAGAGGAGCATACATCTCGGAGAGCAGCTAGTGTTTGCATATGAAGTCCTCGGCCGGGGACGTGTTACAGGCAGTTCGGAACTGTCATAGCTCCACTTGACGGGCTAACTTGGGACGTTTCTCGAGGGACAACGAGTAATGACACAATATAGTATGGTGGACTACTTTTGGTTGTACCGCAGTTTGCGGCGAAGTTCAGGGGTACCGTTTTGCCCCTATGGACTGTTAAGTTTTTCAGTTGTGTGTTTTTCTTCTTTTGAGATCTCCTATTTACTCACAACTTTCTTGGAAGAACAGTATGGGCTTGAGATGAAACATGAGGAGGGAGCTTTGGCACTGCTTAAGATGGTGACTGATTTGCTACAGACATATTACTTAATCACTCATGGCGGATATCCCGTTGGTATCATGGAATGTGAGGGGCTTGAGTAACCCTCTAAAGAGGATGATGGTTTCCACAATTCTTCGGAAATACCACCCGGGTGTTATAGGTCTACAGGAGACTCACCTCACTAAAGACACTGTGGGCTGTATTGGATACTCCTGGATAGGCCAGGCATACCATGCAGTTCATACCTCTTATTCTAGGGGTGTGAGCATTTTGGTACATAAATCCCTGGACTTCCAGGAGTTTCAGGCCTCCATAGACCAGGAGGGTCGCTATGTTTTTTTGCATTGTAGAATATGTGCATTGATATGTGTGATAGCGGTAATTTATGTGCCTCCCCCGTTTTCTACTGATATATTGAGAGACTTGGTAGAGTTCACGCTAACAAAACCAGAGCTGCCGATATATGCAGTGGGGGATTTTAACGGGGTCATGGATCCCAGTGTGGATAGACACCCAGGAGGTACATCCTCAAGGCCTGGTAGGGGGACGGTGCTGTCTAGATTCCTGGAGGAACTGGGGTGGGTAGATATGTGGCGTGCGAGGCATCCTCATACCGCTCAGTTTTCCTGCTTTTCAAAAACACATTTCTCCCTCTCTCGTATAGACTTGTGTGTTGGAACATCGCGGGCCCTGCAGAGAGTGAGCAAGATAGAATATACACAGAGAGGGGTCTCTGACCACTCACCTCTAATAGTATGGTTACAAGCCAGGGTGCCCACCACTCTTAGGAGGGCTCACTGGCGTCTCAATGCGTTCTGGTTGGATCTGATTCTGTCGGAGGAATCTATTGCTTCACAAATGAATACCTATTTTCGTGAGAATGCGGGATATGGGGATGCCTTGGTAAGATGGGATGCCTTTAAATGCTTTTTGAGGGGTGTCTTTGTTGCAGCCATTAATAAGGTTAAATCTAAGAGCAGGGAGCTGGAGGTTCAGCTGGTTAAACGGGTAGAGGATTTGGAGAGCAAGTACACGGCTAGCCCAACAGAGGATCTCAGGTCCTCGTGGATGGCAGCTCAGGATGATCTAAATAAACTCATTAACTTGAAGGCGGAAAAGAAGCGCTTCTTTTCCAAGGTCACGTTTTTTGAGGAGGGAGAGCAGGCGGGACGATTGTTGGCGAAGATAATTAATGTGCGTCCCTCAATTCCAGCTATCGGTGCCCTACAGAACACAGCAGGCCAATTGGTTAACACATCAGAGGATATTATGTCAGAGTTGGTAAATTTCTATAAGGGTTTATATTCTTCCAGGGTATTATATAAGCAGGAGGAACTCGAGGCATATATGGGGGGAATATCCTTGCCCCACATTTCAGATACACAAAGAGATGCTCTAGATCAGTGATGGCGAACCTTGGCACCCCAGATGTTTTGGAACTACATTTCCCATGATGCTCATGCACTGTGCCATGTAGTTGAGCATCATGGGAAATGTAGTTCCAAAACATCTGGAGTGCCAAGGTTCGCCATCACTGCTCTAGATGCTCCAATTACATTGGAGGAGTTGCAGGAAGCAGTAGTCATGTTCCCTAAATCTAAGGCCCCGGGAGATGATGGATTGCCTATAGAGGTCTATCAGAAATATGCAGACATCATACTCCCTAGACTGCTGGAGGTGTTCCGGCCAGACCCGAACAAAAACTACCCAGGTCAATGCTTAGAGCCACTATAGTTCTACTCTTAAAACCAGATAAAAAGGCCACGGATCCCAATTCCTATAGGCCTATTTCCATGCTGCAAGCAGATGTCAAAATTTTGGCAAAAGTACTTGCCAGAAGATTAAATAAGGTAATAGCAGACATAATACATGATGATCAAGCAGGTTTTATGTCCAATAAATCCACGGCGGTCAACCTATGACGTTTATATGTTAACATTCAAACCCCTGTGGACAATATGGGAAATCGAGCCTTGTTGTCATTAGATGCCAACAAGGCATTTGATAGTGTGGAGTGGGAATTCCTGTGGGCAGTATTGAGACTGTTTGGATTTGGGGATACGTTCATTTCATGGATACGACTGCTATACGATCAACCCACGGCCACTATACGTGAGGGCGGAATGGTTTCTGATAGTTTTACGTTAAAAAGGGGGACGAGGCAAGGGTGTCCACTGTCACCACTGCTCTTTGCTCTTGTTATAGAGCCGTTAGCGGCGAGGATCAGGGAGCATGAGGGCATAGTAGGGTTCAAACATGGGAGCATACAGGAGAAAATTCTCCTGTATCCTGACGATATGCTGTTATTATTCTTCCCTCAAGGCAGTTATGGATACGATCACAGACTTCGGGAAATTCTCTGGTTTAACAATTAACTGGTCCAAGTCAGGGTTGCTTCATCTGGATCAGGAGGAACACCAAGGGGTGCAGGCCGAGAGTCCAGTCCCGGTAGTCTTGAAATTTAAATACTTGGGCATAGTGATCACGGCGAGACCGGTACATTATTGCCAACATAATATTCAACCCTTACTAGTGAAATTTTCGGATAGAGTGACCATATGGAACAAGTTGTGGCTGTCAGTGGCAGGGAGAGCCAACTTAATTAAAATGGTTTTGATGACGCAACTGCTGTACCCACTTCACAACTCTCCGGTAGTGGTCCCACTTAGGATATTCAGAATAGTTAACACTATTTTCAGATCCATGTTGTGGAAAGGGGGGCAGGCCAGGATAAAATTAGAACAACTACAAAAACCGAAAGACCAGGGAGGGCTTGCTTTGCCGAACCTGTGGTTGTATTACTTAGCTGCTCAAACTCAACAATGGGTGGGGGGCTTAGAGGGGCAACCGAAAAACAACTCACTGAAAATAATGCTACAGTGGTGTGGGGTGGAGGCATTGGCAGAGGGACTAGAAGCGCAACAATTTGCCAAATCAAACAAAAAGTTCCCAACGTATAGATTACTACAAAAGTTCTGGGACAAAACAAAACAAGTACAAGGGGTGCGGGGGTATACCACGTACAGCCCGATATGGGACAATCACTCATACCCGGAGTTGATGAAATTACAACACGCTGCTAGATGGCGAAAATGGGGAATAACTCATCTAAAGCATATATTTGAGAACGGTGCTCTGCTCTCCTTCCTCCAATTACAACGGAAATATAGACTGCCACAGGCTATGCAATTTTACTACTTACAGTTGCAACATGCTGTGAGGGCCCAGGGGTCCCTGACAGCCCTACCCCATTGTTTGCACTGCTCCAGCAGGCAACGGTGACGAAGGGTTTAATTTCTACTTGCTATTCTTCATTATTGGGGCTTTACTTAGAAAAATTTCCAAGCCCGGCTTGTGAACAGTGGGAGAAGGATGTGGGTGAGTTGCCGGGTGAGCTCTGGGAAGAAGTATTAGAGAATGTGCATATTAGCTCTCTTAACCACTTAAGGACCGGAAGGATTTCCAGCTTTAGGACCGGAACCCTTTTTGCGATTCGGCGCGGCGTCGCTTTAACTGACAATTGCGCGGTCGTGCGATGTTGTACCCAAACGAAATTTGCGTCCTTTTTTTCCCACAAATAGAGCTTTCTTTTGGTGGTATTTGATCACCGCTGCGTCATTTCTGATCGCCGCTATAAACAAAAGAAGAGCGACAATTTTGAAAAAAAAAACAAATTTCTTACTTTTTGCTAAAATACAAATCCAAAAAAAAAATATAAAAAAACAGTTTTTTTCATCGTTTTTGGCCGATTTATATTCTTCATCATATTTGCGATAAAAAAAATCGCAATCTGCGTTTATTGATTGGTTTGCGCAAAAGTGGTCGCGTTTACGGATGATGAGAATTAATTTTTGGGGTTTTTATTTTTATTTTTTTTTTACTAATAATGGCGGCGATCTGCGATTTTTTGCGGTACTGCGATATTTCAGCGGACATGTCGGAACATTTTGACACTTTTTTGGGACCATTGGCATTTATACAGCGATCAGTGCTATAAAAATGCACTGATTACTGTGTAAATGCCATTGGCAGTGAAGGGGTTAACCTGCAGGGGGCGCTCTAAGGGTTAACTATGTTCCCTGGACGTGTTCTAACTGTGGGGGACTACACTATCTGGGGAAGGGAAGTGGTCACAGCCTTCACGTACAGGAAGGCTGTGATCACAGCCCTTCCCCCTCACACAGAGCGGAGGTCCGTGTTTACTTACACGGACCTCCGCTCCTTCACTCCGGGGGGGGCATCGCGGGTGGCCGGCGGCAATCGAAGCCGCCGCACCCGCTCCCTGGCCTTCCCCGGACACAGTGAGCACGCGGGCGCGCCTCCGGCGGCGCGCGCGCGCTCACTGTGCGCGATCTGGCTGCCGCCGTCGTATGACGGCGGTTCGCCTTACAGAGCCACTTTGCCGCCGTCAGATGCCGATCGGCGGTCGGCAAGTGATGTCTCAGTTATATATTCTGCTTAGAACTCATCACACTCCACTCAAACCACATAAAATGGGGGTAAGATCGGACCCTTTATGTACCAGGTGCAGACGTGATGAGGGGGACCTTATTCACCTTCTATGAAGGTGTCCCAAACTCCACAGATACTGGCATTCCATACTGGCAACTATTAACAGGACATCACAAGTAGATATTCCGTTAGATCCTAAACACTGCATCCTGGGGGCACTAGATGGGGTTATTGATGACAAATTTAAGAAAGAAGCTGCGGCTAGGACCCTGTTTCAGGCCCGTAGATTGCTCCTGCTACATTGGATTTCCCCAGAACCGCCTACGGTGAAGATGTGGTTGGAGCAAGTGGGTACGTTGCTGCGATACGAAAAACTAATTTATAAACATAGAGGGAGCGCACTCAAATTCAAAAGGGTGTGGGGTGGTTGGTTGGATAATCCGGGACTTGCCCCCATCGGACTTGATTATGGAGAGGATAATATGTTGACACTGTAGGGGGTCCATTCAGAGAGAGAGGGGAAAGGAGCCCTATAGAAAGGGAGAGGAGTAACATATTCCAAGATCTTTTGAGTCAAAGGGGAGATTACGGGTAATATGAGGATGCCAATGAGTAATGCTTACATGTGTGTAATTAATGCCCTATTGGTCTTATAATGTACAATGATTGTATGTGATGGTTGGAGATCTCAATAAACTTGTTTTCTGATTTTAAAAAAAATATGGCTAAAACACATCCCTCTATAGTGTGTTAGCTATCCGCCCCCTTTTTCTAAATTCTCAGACAAGCTTATAAATTCTGGACCTTAAGCCCTGGTTTAGATATGTGCGATCTCAGAGATTGCATGTGATTTGTACCCGCACTGCAGGTGCCGATCACATGCGATCTCTGAGCAGTGCGAGTTCAGCCACACACTTGTATGGCTGAATGCACACTAGATTCGCAAAAAAAAAGATACATGTACCCTTTTTTACCCGCACTAGAATCGTGTGTTCTCACCCATGCAATGTGATTCATGTGCGAGTTCACACTGCGATCTGTGAACAAAACTGGGGGTGTCATTAACTTTGTAATGACACCCGCAGTGGTTTGCAGAAGGCATTGTGCGATACGTGAACCAGCTCTGTAATCGCACTGGTTCCCGCATCGCACATATCTGAACCAGTGCTCAATGGACGTAGAGAAGATAAGACAGATAAACAGGTACAAATTGTGTGGGAGGATTTGTTTCATCTCTGTGTATCACCCGAGGATAGTTCCTTCACTGGGTATATGTGAGGCTCCATCAACATTTGCATATGTGTGAACCCAGCCTAAGGGTTTACAACCACTTTAACCACCTCAGCCCCGGAAGGTTTTACCCCCTTCCTGGCCAGGCCATTTTTTGCGATACGGCACTGCGTCGCTTTAACTGACAATTGCGTGGTCGTGCGACGTTGTACTCAAACAAATTTGTCGTCCTTTTTTCCACAAATAGAGCTTTTTTGGTGGTATTTGATCCCCTCTATTGGTGTGGCTGTAAACAAAAACCGCCAATTTTGAAGAAAAAACAATATTTTTTCCTATCTGTTATAATACATATCCAAAAAATAAAAAAAACACATTTATTCATAAATTTAGGCCAATATGTATTCTTCTACATATTATTGGTAAAAAAAAATCGCAATAGGCTTATATTGATTGGTTTGCACAAAAGTTGTTACGTCTACAAAATAGGGGATAGATTTATGGCATTTTTAACTATTAATTTTTAGCGGCACTGTGACATTATGGCGGACAAATCTAACACTAATTGATACTTTTTGGGGACCAGTGACACCAATACAGTGATCAGCACTAAAACAATGCACTGATCCTTGTATAAATGACACTGGCAGGGAAGGGGTTATAAAAGGGTTAAGTGCGTCCTAGGGAGGTGCTTTCTAACTGGGGGGGGGGGGCAAATGCACTGGAGGAAAGAAGAGATTGAGTTTAAGCTTAGCTGAAACACAAGATCTCTCCTTTCCTCACTGACAGATTAGCGGTGTGCCTTGTTTGCATCGCTGATCCGTCTCTCCATAGAACAATCAGCGGGTCGCAGCGGCCATTGTGGCCTTAGGACCCACTGATTGGCTCCCACTGTGTCCAATCACAGCAGGAGGGTCGCTCCTACGGCATGCGTGTGCTCCCGACACAGGTACGTGATTTTGCACAGCCCGGCGGCCCTGCCACAGTGAATGTATGTGTGGTGGTCCAGAAGTGTTTAAGGGTCCTTTCACACGAGCGGACTGTTTAAGTCCGCCTGTCAGTTTTTTAGGCAGACCCGAACGGACGCTCCATTGTCCTCTATGGAGCGACGGATGTCAGCGGTGACATGTCCGCTGACATCCAATCTGCTCCGATCCGCTAAGCACAGACGGATGGAAAGCCTATTGGTGGATCGGATCGGATGAACACAGACAAACGGTCCATGTACATCCGATCCCCCATAGAGGAGAGCAGAGCTCTGACAGGTCTGTTTCTGCACGGAGTGCAGAGACTGTCCTGTCATCCGCCGGCTCAGCAGGGATCAACGGATGGATCGAACTACAACCCACTGATTTTCTATTAAAAAAAGGAAGGGGCTCATTTACTGTATGAAAACCACAGCCGGGCAATTGTAGGTCTGGTGCCTGTATTGAGCAACCAGATATTAACTTTTAATTCTCTAGTTGGCGCTAAACAAATTCAGCTTGAACTCCAGGCAGACAGCTAAGGACACAGAAGAAATACATATAAGGGAGCTGTTTTACCTGCCAAAAAAAAAATTGTATTTCTGTCCATCCAGTGCAGAGATATACACAGCTCTGCCACACAGCACAGCCCTGTCCAGCAGGGCAGGAGACCAGATTTTCCTCTGCTGCAGTTCAGTAACATTTATAGGTCTTGTCCCTCCCCCAGCCTGTGATTGGACTGTGAAAGAAGATGCCTAACTGCTGCAAATTCCACATTATTAGACTCAAAGTGAGAGAAATAATCTGTTTGGCACTACATCTCTGAAAATGACAAAGAAAACCATTTTAAAGGAAAAAGGTTTATTTGTTTTTAAAAAATGTTTGAAACAAGATATAATGATGTGATGGACTGGAAGTCCTAGGTAGAATTAGAAGATTTTAGTGGTGGTGTAAATCATTGCAGAGATAAAAGAATACCCAAACACGATTAACAGAGATAGATGGAGAGAGCAGACCATGTAATCACCCAGGCTCACATCACACTATAGATCGTTCACATCACACTATAGATCGTTCACATCACACTATAGATCACACTATAGATCGCTCACATCACACTATAGATCACACTATAGATCGCTCACATCACACTATAGATCACACTATAGATCGCTCACATCACACTATAGATCGCTCACATCACACTATAGATCGCACTATAGATCGCTCACATCACACTATAGATCACACTATAGATCGCTCACATCACACTATAGATCGCACTATAGATCGCTCACATCACACTATAGATCGCTCACATCACACTATAGATCGTTCACATCACACTATAGATCGCTCACATCACACTATAGATCGTTCACATCACACTATAGATCGTTCACATCACACTATAGATCGCTCACATCACACTATAGATCGCACTATAGATCGCTCACATCACACTATAGATCGCTCACATCACACTATAGATCGCACTATAGATCGCTCACATCACACTATAGATCGCTCACATCACACTATAGATCGCTCAGATCACACTATAGATCGCTCACATCACACTATAGATCGCTCACATCACACTATAGATCGTTCACATCACACTATAGATCGTTCACATCACACTATAGATCGCTCACATCACACTATAGATCACACTATAGATCGCTCACATCACACTATAGATCGCTCACATCACACTATAGATCGCTCCTCTTGAACTTGTGTTATGGCCAAATCATTTAACTGTTTCTACACATCGATAGATGTCACCAGCTGGGTTGAGAAGCCACAGATAGCCGTTGTCGTAAGTGACGTGTTTGAAAGTGGCACAGAAGTCCACGTGGGTCCAAAATCCTCCAATTGGTTTACTGGCACTGATCCCGTTCCTGAAACAAAAATCTCTCTCAGTAATATAACATAAAAAAAAATTAAAATAGTATTTCTTCTAAGGAAAATTTTATGGAATAGTAGACAACATAACTCAGAAACCAAGTACTAGGATAAGCTTCTCAGACTGAATGGTTGCTCAATTATAAGCAATAGACTTGTCTAATTGGCGTATCCTCAACACTTACCACTAAAGCCTCGTACACAGGGTGCGACGGTCATCCGACCGTTAGTACGCGCAATTAGAACAGCCGACGTGCGACGGTCGTACAACAGACGTTGGATGAGCAGACTAGAAAACTTTGGTTGTCCAACAAGCAGTCGTACGACCATTGTATCGTGTGTACAGAGAAGTGGTACTGTGCAAAACATGCATGCACAGAAGTCAGTAACGCTTGGAAGTGTCCGTTCGTGTAAACCCACATTCACCTGAACTTCCTCATTACATGTTAGTAACACGTCACTACGTTCGGCTTGGTGGTATGATCGCTTAGTGCATGTCAGTACGCAAGATACAACAGCCAATATACGATTTGGGCCGTTCGGTCGTACGACCGTCGCACCGTGTGTACCAGGCTTAACTCTTCTTTGCTAAGGTAACATTTTGTTTTTCACACATTGTCTTAATGATACTACATACATGGGTAAAAAAAGAAAAAGAAAATACCACACACAGAACCATTGATGCCAACCTCTATCTTTACCAGATTGCCTTCACCCTGCTGCTTCTTGGGTTCCCTGGCAGGCAGTTGGATTGACCTTGTGATTCTTTACCAAAGTAACATTAATGTTTATGAAAGTTCAGGCACTTTCTGAGCTAAAAAACGACTCTTCAGAACACGACTTGTAGGCCTCATACACACGGGCGTATGAAAAAAAAATAAGCAAAACGTCGGGCCCGACATCGGGGAAAAATCTGCGTTTTTTTCGGCATTTTGCATCGGCGTTAGTGCGGGTTAGTGAGCATCGGCGTCAATAGGCGTTTTTTAACCACTTGCCGATCGGCATCTGACGGCGGCAAAGTGGCTCTGTAAGGCGAAACGCCGTCATACGACGGCGGCCGCCAGATTGCGCACAGTGAGCACGCGCGCGCCGCCGGAGGCGCGTCCGCGCGCTCACTGTGTCCGGGGAGGGCCAGGGAGCGGGTGCGGCGGCTTCGATTGCCGCCGGCCACCCGCGATGCCCCCCCCTGGAGTGAAGGAGCGGAGGTCCGTGTATGTAAACATGGACCTCCGCTCTGTGAAGGGGGAAGGGCTGTGATCACAGCCTTCCTGTACATGGAGGCTGTGACCACTTCCCTTCCACAGCTAGGCAGTCCCCCACAGTTAGAACACGCCCAGGGAACACTGTTAACCCTTAGAGCGCCCCCTGCAGGTTAACCCCTTCACTGCCAATGGCATTTACACAGTAATCAGTGCATTTTTATAGCACTGATCGCTGTATAAATGCCAATGGTCCCAAAAAAGTCTCAAAATGTTCCGACATGTCCGCTGAAATATCGCAGTACCGCTAAAAATCGCAGATCGCCGCCATTATTAGTAAAAAATAAAAAAATAATAAAAACCCCAAAAATGAATTCTCATCATCCGTAAACGCGACCACTTTTGCGCAAACCAATCAATAAACGCCGATTGCGATTTTTTTATCGCAAATATGATGAGGAATATAAATCGGCCAAAAACTGCGAAAAAAAATGTTTTTTTTATATTTTTTTTTTGGATTTGTATTTTAGCAAAAAGTAAGAAATTTGGGTTTTTTTGCAAAATTGTTGCTCTTCTTTTGTTTATAGCGGCGATCAGAAATGACGCAGAGGTGATCAAATACCACCAAAAGAAAGCTCTATTTGTGGGGAAAAAAAGGACGCAAATTTCGTTTGGGTACAACGTCGCATGACCGCGCAATTGTCAGTTAAAGCGACGCAGCGCCGAATCGCAAAAAGGGCTCCGGTCCTAAAGCTGGAAATCCTTCCGGTCCTTAAGTGGTTAAGAAAAAAACATTCCTCTGCTATTTTTTAACCTGAAAACGCCAGCCTAAAAAACGCGGGTTAGCGTCGGTACGGCGTTACAGCCTCGGAACGCGCTGGCCATGGGTTCTACTTTCAGCTCGCCGACGCCGGGGCCATTGAATAACACGGAGAGCTGTAAAAAATGCTAAAAAACGTTGCTGTAAAAAATGCCCGTGCGTATGAGACCTTAAGGTTTTTTTCTGCCTCTAAACACTCCTGCTACTAGACTTCTTAAAATGCATATAGCATGCATGGACACATAGGCTAACATATAAATATATATATATATACACTGTATATATTTATAGACAACCCAAGTCTCCTGCAAGGTGCGGAAGTCTCCGGCACATGACAGCGGGCTTCCTGACACCCACGATCTCTTGGCTGCAGGGCTGATCCCGGGCGGCAGCGGCATATCATCCATGTGTGCAGGGTGTTCACTGCACAAATGGATAATCCCCTGGTTCACAGCCGGGAATGATTTGTCCCCACCGATCTCACTGTATAGCTCTTTAGCTGACAGCCACTTCTCCTCCTCTCCCTCCCGCTGTTGTCGGCTAAAAAGCTATACAGTGAGATCGGTGGGGACAGCTACATAATGTTTTGCAATGCATTGTGGTCATTTGAAAAATTAGCTAAGGGGATTGTTTGGAAAATAAAACGCTTGTAAATGCTAATTCTCAAAAGCATGCATAAAAACGCACCCTTTTAACTGTTTTTTCCAGCTAGCAGTTCTGGTGTTTTTAGGTTGTCTAGTGTGAATGAGGCCTTAAAACATATGTCACCCTTAATATTTTTTTTCTATGTGCGTGTTCACATATGTGTATTTTATAAATAATTTTCATGTACTTCTTCCATCTGAAGTATCTGGTTGATCTTGCCAGTCTTCCTTGTTCTAAATTGACCACATAATGCACAAAGGCTGATCTGTGTTAGCATGGGCAGTCTTCATCCTTTGGCTGACGATCCAGAGGTACAGGACACTGTGCAGACACACAGCATGACCCTGTCCCAATCACAGCCTGCTTCTTGAACATATTGAAAATAGTGCAGCGCTAATCCAATGTGAATAATCCTAAAAATTATGTGAATATTAATCAAAATTTATATAACATAAAATACAACAAAAAATATGTGAATACTATAAGTTTTTCAAAATTCATATATAACATATAGTGCAACAGAACCCTCAAGCATGAAATTAAGCCCAAGAGTCCATAAATTCAGTGAGTGAATATGTGTTCATATTGATTCGGAAAATTGCTCTATTCAATCAGATGAAGACTGTTCATATAGTGCAGTAATCCAGAAATTAGGGGTATCAACCCGGTGATAAAGAGAGGAAGCAAATTATCATCCACATGCAGTGTCACCACCACCAGGAGAAATACAAGGTACTCTTACCAGCTATAACTGGGTAAACAGCATATATATCCACCAGGACCCATCCAAAGGGCCACCATCAAAATTCCCATGATAACGATTCTTCCTCTAGGGGGTACAATTGGATTGTATCCTTCACAGCACCCTCCAATATGGACAAGGACATCCACATCAAAAACCTCTTGGTCATAGATAGACTTTGAAGGGTATCCCAATGCCTCGTCAAAAACAAAAGGCGACATTCACGTTTCAAACATTTATTTCACTGATAATAAATTTCCCATAGTACGATACATCGCGGAAAACAAAAACTGCTCCGTAACCCTATGGGAAGTTTCAGATAGATACTGGTTCTCGAAAAACTACACCTACAGGAACAGGTATAACCTCCCACGACACTTCCTATGTTAGGTTAACATGGGGGATCT
>BLSH010167336.1:13028-25154 GCA_018402905.1 Glandirana rugosa | reverse complement strand
ATTTAAAAAAAAACATTTTTGCTTACACATGACTGGCTGATGGAAATTAGCAGATCTTCCTCTCATTTACTAAGATTTGGAGCAAATGCTCTTGCAGAGTGCACAGTCTATTTTCCTTTAGTAATTCCACCACAATATGTAGCTACATAGCTACATCTGTTTATTTCTGAATGCTCTCAGATTAAGTATACAGATTGATGATTGTCATGTAGGTTGTGTCAAGATATAAAACAGACCAAGCAAAGAATTATAGGATTACAGCAAGCATTGAGTTAATTGTCAAAGTTATCATAAGAGGAAGTTCATTTCTTGTAGCTTGGTGTGCAATTCAAAAACAGCATCCAGATGTGGATTTTCAGGAACTTCTCTGCCACAGGTTCTCCAAACATAAATCATACATTTCGCTAAGTCATCATAATTATTTTTACAATATGCCAAGTTTACATGTTAAGGAAAAAAAAACACAGATTCAAATTCTTCTAATGAATTTTTTTATAAACTCATCATTCAAAAACTCAGAATTCTGACTTTTAATCTCAGAATTCTGACTTTTAATTTCAGAATTCTGACTTTTAATCTCAGAATTCTGTGTTTCAAACTCAGAATTCTAGAAAAAAAAATTTTTTCAAACTGATCATTCAAAAACTCAGAACTCTGACTTTTAATCTCAGAATTCTGACTTTCAAACTCAGAATTCTAGAAAAAAATTTTTTTTATAAACTCATCATTCATAAACTCAGAATTCTGACTTTTAATCTCAGAATTCTGTGTTTCAAACTCAGAATTCTAGAAAAAAATTTTTTTTCAAACTGATCATTCAAAAACTCAGAATTCTGACTTTTAATCACAGAATTTTGACTTTCAAACTCAGAATTCTGACTTTTAATCTCAGAATTCTAGAAAAAAATTTTTTTTTATAAACTCATCATTCAAAAACTCAGAATTCTGACTTTTAATCTCAGAATTCTGTAAAAAAAAAATAAAAAAAAAAATTGAGAATTCTGACATTCAAACAGATAATTATGTAAAAAAAAAAACCTTTTATGATGTCTGTAAAAATATTTCTTTTCAAACTCAAAGCTCTAAAAAAAAAATTTATGATGGCCCCAGGGCTCTTCCATAGAGGGATTTACTAAAACTGGAGCTTGCAAAATCTGGTGCAGCTCTGCATAGAAACCAATCAGCTTCCAGGTTTTAGCCTAAGTTCACTTTTTTTTTTATTTATTATACAGGATTTATATAGCGCCAGCAGTTTGCGCAGCGCTTTACAAAAATGAAGGCAGACAGTACAGTTACATCACAATTTGGTACAGGAGGAATCAGAGGGCCCTGCTCGTTAGAGCTTACAATCTAAGAGGGAGGGTCAATTGATACAAAAGGTAAAAGCTGTGGGGGATGAGCTCATGTAGAAAGAAAGCCACTTGATGCGATTTGGCATGTGATTTGACATGTCAAATCGCATGCCAAATCGGCAGCTATTGCCGGCAATGGCACTGTCTGAATTGGTGCGATTTCGACATTGCGACGCCGCACAGATTCCCAAAAGGTAGTTCCTGTATTACATTTGGCGAATTCGGGTGCGATTTCAATAGGCATTTGTGCATGAACCTGTGCATGAAATCAACCTAGGCTTAATGTCAAAGCTTAACCTCCTTGACGGTATTCCCGTGTGTGGCTCGGGGTATGTTTTCACTGCAAATAGTGGTAACCCCGAGCCACACTTGGGATTGCATCGCTGGATCCAGGCAATGTTACTTACCTTGTCCCCTGGATCCAGCGATGTCCCCCGCCGTGTCTGTGGGCTGTGTCCTCCGCCCGATGCCTCTGTGTGCCGGGCTCCGTTCCCCGCGAGCGTCGCACGGGGGCGAAGCCTGGCGGGAAATTCAAAAAGTGAAACACACAGTAAACATACAGCACACTGTAATCTGTAAGATTACATTACTGTATGAAGTCATTTCACATCCCCTTTGTCCCTAGTGGTTTGCCCAGTGCCCCGCATGCAGTTTTATATTATATATGTCATTCTTTCTGCCTGTAAACTTGAGAACGTCCATGGCATAAAAAAGCATCCCTTTACGTCAAAAGCGGTTTTTGAGCAGCTAGAAAACACCGATAGTAAATAAGAATTATTTGCAGAATTGAGTGATACTGATTTTTGGGGAAATTTATCATCAGATACACAGCGACAATTCTGCAACTGAGCAAGTTTCAGTGTTTTTTACTAGATTACATTATTAAATACATTTTATTATTATATTATCGTCTTTGATAATTATTCATAGTTATTTATTATATTATAATTTTTTTTATATATATTATAATTTATGATTTTGTGTTTTAAAAATTTTTTAATACCCGAGTGGTCTATTAGACTCTTGTTTGGACAGATTTAAGTGAGTTATTCCTAAGAATTACAGGCCTACAATATAAAACGCCAAATTTCCATGCAAAATAATGGTACCGCTTTCAGCACCAAAAATCTGAAATAATCATACCGCCAGGGAGGTTAATAGAACAAGCTGAAGTTAGAAGCTACCATGCACAACTGCACCAGATTCTGTGTGCTCCAGTTTTACTATAGTTTTCGTAAATCGATCCCATTTTGTCCCTAAACAGCCATCTTGTTTGCCACCTCATCTTCCCGCTATTGAGAACTTACTGATCACCCTAACTAGCTATTCAACATTTCAACCCCCCCCCCCCAAGGGTGCACCCCTTATATATATTTGTTTTTCCCCAATCAGACTTGAACAACTATCTCCATCAAATTCTCAGAAGTAACTCATATATAGAGTAGTGTTCTTACGCATCATCTTGGTATTTGCCTTTATCTTCCATTTGTTTTCAATTATTCTTTATTCATTACACAATAAACAAGTGCTTCTATAAAAATTATTTGAAAAAAAGATTTCCCCCGAAAACACACAACATTTTTCTCTTGGACATCTGTAAGTTTATACAGCAGCGGCGGCTGGTGCATATGGGGCGCTTGGGCTACGCCGCTGAGAAGGAAAAAAAAAAAAAAAGTGAGCCCGGCACCCCTGCAGGAGGCGCCGGTATATTGACTTTTCTTTTTTTTTTTTCCTCGGCTCCTTGCTGCAAGTAGTGAGCCGATTGGTCAGCCATTAAAGTATATCTGTGTGCTCTGAACAAGCGCACACACATAGGCTGATTGGCTGCCTCCTGAGCCATCAGAGCCAATGACTCTCTGTCATTGGCTGCTGTTGGCGGGGGCGGGACTACGGTGGACGTGCTGCCTGTGTGATTACTCACGCAGGCACAGCACTCCCCGGGACTTCCGTGCAGACTGCCAGCATGCTCTCCGCTAGCGCTGCCTCTGCATCTCTCAGCCAGCTTTTCCGTATGCCGATCTCTGCAACACTGCCAGTGCCAGCCTGAGCCTGCCTACTAGATAGGGTAAGTGCGGGACTTGTCCCGACCTCGGGGGGGGGGGGTGGCTGTTGAGGCTGGTGACTGTATACCCTACCCGGGGCCCTGTATACTTCTATCTGGCACCCTGTATACTGCTACCTGGAACCCTGTATACCCTACTTGGCACCCTGTATACCCTACTTGGCACCCTGTATACCTTACCTGGCACCCTGTATACTGCTATCTGGCACCCTGTATACCCTACTTGGCACCGTGTATACCCTACCTGGCACCCTGTATACTGCTACCTGGCACCCTGTATACCCTACCTGGCATCCTGTATACCCTACCTGGCACCCTGTATACTGCTACCTGGGGCTCTGTTTACCCTACCTGGCACCCTGTATACTGCTACCTGGCACCCTGTCTATCCTACCTGGCATCCTGTATACCCTACCTGGCACCCTGTATACTGCTACCTGGCACCCTGTATACCCTACCTGGCACCCTGTATACTGCTACCTGGCACCCTATATACTGCTACCTGGCACCCTATGTACTGCTACCTGGGGCTCTGTATACTGCTATCTGGGACCCCTGTATACTGCTATCTGGGACCCCTGTATACCCTACCTGGCACCCTGTATACTGCTACCTGGCACCCTATATAGTGCTACCTGGGGCTCTGTATACTGCTATCTGGGACCCCTGTATACTGCTATCTGGGAGCCCTATATACTGCTACCTGGCACCCTGTATACTGGTACCTGGGGCTCTGCATACCCTAACTGGGACCCCTGTATACTGCTATCTGGGACCCCTGTATACTGCTATCTGGGACCCCTGTATACTGCTTTCTGGGACCCTGTATACTGCTATCTGGGACCCCTGTATACTGCTATCTGGGGCTCTATATACTGCTATCTGGGACCCTGTATACTCCTATCTGGTGACGTTGTATACCCTATCTGGTGATGCTGGGCTGTATACTCCCGACACAAGGGGTGGAAACTACAAGGGGTGGTGGGGCTTATAAGAAGTGGGAGGGGTCAAAAAGGAAGGGCAGGGTCTGGCGCCCCCCATCCTAAAATTTCACCAGCCGCCAGTGTTATACAGTATTCTATTCTCTCATTCTCCTCCACCAGGAACCAAATACCGGGAGACCCCATTTTCTCTCTGTCGCCTTGTATCATTCCGGTGACCCCCCCACCCCCATCCTGTGTGACCCATCTGCCCCAGATTCGGTCAAACTTGGCCACCTTGCCTCTTCTCCTGTACTTGAATTTTTCTTTCCTGATGACATCATTCACCTCTTTCTCCCACTCTGCCCTGCTTGGGGGTTCTACCGATTTTCTAGCAATCAGCTTTCTTGCAAGGAATAGACTCCTAATTATTGCAACCCTTCTACTTCTCCTGTTTTTGTCCTTTGTCACATATCCTAATATACATATCTTTGGGTCCATGTCAAGATCCATTTGAAAAACATTATTTATTTTATTAATGATTTCCTTCCAATATATTTTAAACTTAGGGCATCTCCATTTCATATGGATTATTAAGTCCCCCACTGGAGCACCACATTGTGGGAATCCCGCATCTTGTCTCCTCCCGTACCTAAACAACTTCTGGGGGGTTCTATATGCCCTATGCAAAAGCATCAGGGCCATTTGTGAAGGGGCCAGCGTACATTGTGGGCCTGCTTCCAGAATCTGTTTCCATTGTTCCTCGATATTGGCCCTAGATCACTTTCCCATCCCTTTTTACAGGGTAACTCTTGACGTTCTGTTATTTGTTCCCTTATACCCTTATAAACAAGTGAGATCAACCCCTTAGGCTACTTGCTTGGATCACCATCCGAAGGAGGGGTGCCTCACTCCACCCTATTGTGTTTTTCCTAAATTGTGATCTTAGGGCATCCTTCACCTGCAAGTATTTAAAGAAGGTCTGTTTGGGAATATCATATTCCTCTCCAAGTTCCTGAAAGGATTTCAATGTGGTTCCCTTGTATAACTGAGTAAGACTAGATAAGCCACAGCGGTCCCAGTCACTACATCTTTTTGCTAGTTCCGGTAGTTTCATATTATTCCATATTGGCAAGTATTCCGTGATTCCTTTCAGTATGTTTGTGACTGTCTTCCAGACCTTCCCGGTGGTCGGGGATGTACTCGGGAGAGAGTCTGCCTCCAGGACTTCTAACAATGTGTTGTAACCTGAACCCACTCTCATAATTTCCCCCGTAGTGTTCCAATCATTTAGGTGTTGCATTTGTGCTGCTACAAAGTAGAACCATGGGTGCGGGACCTCAAGGCCCCCTCACCCTAGGTAGCTGCAATGTATGTAACCGCACTCTTGGTTGTCCATTCTTCCAGATTAGATTCCCTAAATACGCTATCCAACTTCTGCAACCACTGTTTATTTATCCATACTGGGGTGTTGTGTAATACATACATCAGTTGTGGCATGCAGATCATTTTTATTAAATTGCATCTACCTGCCACTGATAAGGGTAAGCGACACCACACTTTCCCCTTCTCATTAAATCTATCTATCAACGGGGCCATATTATTGTTTATATAATCCTTAGGGTTTTTGGTAATATACACTCCCAAATATTTCATTTTATCCACCACTTTCAATTTTACTGCCTCTAGTGGTAGTTCTATCTCCAGTGGGTCTATGGGCATCAACATCAATTTATCCCAATTGATTTTTAGTCTGGATATCTGGCCGAAGCATTTGACTATTCTCATTGTTGCCATCAGGGACCCACATGTGTCCCCCAAGAACAACAATTCATCGTCCGCATATAAAGCCAACTTCTCCTCGCCACCTAGTCTCCGGAAAACATGGATCTCAGTTGATGCTCTTATAGCTATTGCAAGTGGTTCTATAGCTAGTGCAAAATGCAGGGGCGACAACGGGCACTCCTGCCTTGTGCCACCCTCCAGCTGGAATGTTGCTGAGCATCTATTGTTTATTTAAATATAAATGTATAACAAACTGACCCATCGCACAAAATTGGGACCTATTTGGAACGCGGCCAAGGCCCCATTATAGGCTATTGAAAGCCTTGGCCACGTCCAAGGACAACACTGCCCTCACGCCACTTTTAGCACTGGGGTTTGGAGATTCACAAATGTTCTTCTAATATTCCTACTTGTTGATCTGTTAGGGATAAACCCTGCCTGATCTGGATGTATGATTCTCTGAATAATTTTTTACAATCTAGTTGCTAAAATTTTTGCTTAAATTTTTATATCGGTATCTAGGAGGGTTATTGGGCGATAGGAAGCTTGGCTCATCAGATCCCTCCCCTCCTTCGGTAGTACTATAATGGCTGAGTCACTCATAGATCTGGGCAGAGTCCCCTTCTCGAACGCTTCATTAAGCGTCGACAATAACTCTGGGAGCAATACTTCCCCATATTTCATATATACCTTTGCTGGGAGACCATCCGGTCCTGGTGATTTTTGATTCGTTAAGGCCATTGCTGCCTGTCTGATCTCTTCCAGTTCGATGGGGGTGTCCAGGAATTCCCTCTCCTTCTCCGTTAGACCTGGTATCCTTATATTTCCCAAAAAATCCTGCATCTCCCCTTCCCCCCTACGCCTTGGGAGCTGTATACCCGCTTGCAGTATTCCTTAAAGAGATCCAAGATCTCCGGGAGGAGTGACGTGATTTTACCTTTCCTGTTTTTTAATGCCGAGATGGTTAATTGTGAGTTGTTAGCCCTCGCTATCCGTGAAAGCAAGGTTCCTACCCTCTCCCCTTCTATGAAATGGCTCTGTCTCATAAAGAGGTGTCTGTTCTCTGCTTTTGTTATCAGTATTTCTTTATATGCCTGTTGTGCTCCCTCCAATGTGTGAAGTGTTTCTGGTGTAGGATTTCCGAGGTATTGTCTCTCCCCTTCTAATACTTTATTCATACTTAATCTCTCCCATTCTTTGGACTGTTTTTTATTTTTACAATCCAGCTGTAACAGAAGGCCCCTCACGTAAGCTTTCAAGGCATCCCAAACCGTTCCCACTGCTGCTGAGCCTCTGTTAATGTTCATAAATTCTTTTATCTGTAATATTAAATCCTTCTCTTTTCCTATTACTTCCAGCCAATAGGGGTTGACTTTCCACTCCCCTCTCCCATAACTACTCCCTTGGCCAAACACCACTACAAGGGGGGAGTGATCCGACAACCCCCTCGGCTGGTACTCTACCTTCTACAGCCAGGGGAGTAATGCCTAACTTCTCAGCAGCATATAAATTCTGGACAAGGTGGTATATGTCCTAGAATAATAGGAATATTGTAGTGTCCCTGGGTTTCTTACCCCCTATAAGTCCACAAGGCCCAGTTCACCAGCTATCCTGGTGAGTATCCCTCCTGCCCTTCCTGCCCCTGTCCCTGGTGGGCTCCTATCTAATTTTGTATCCATAACCATATTAAAGTTGCCCACTATCATTATCGGGGTATCTGACTTATCAGAAGCAAACTCCATCAACTGGTATAATATTTCCGTGTCAAAAGGGGGGGGGGGGGTATACACATTGGCCATTAAACACCTCAGCCCTCCCAGTGAACAGTGCAAAAAAACGAAGCAGCCCTTTTTGTCTATAGAGCTCTGCCCACAGGAGAATGCCACCCTGTTCTTACCAAAACACTCACCCCTCTAGAATACGATGGGTACACTGAGTGATATTGAGTTTGAAAGTTTTTCCTTGTTAGGTAAGACAGAGTTTCCTTCGTGAGGTGAGTCTCCTGCAGATAGAGCACCTCTGCCTGATACGCATTCACTGCAGCAAACATTGCGGCCCTTTTTATGGGGTCCCCAAGTTCTCTAACATTCCAAGAACACACCTTTACCCTCCCATCCTGCATTTGCTTAAATCCAAAATGTAAAACACCTTTCGTTCCTTCCTCCCTTGCTCCGGTCCCTTCCCCTTCTCATCAAATCCCAGATGTGTGTCCCCATCTATATAGTTCCCTTTATTCTCTTTTTGTTTGCCCCACATCACCAAACTTTCAAATATGCTTAATACAATTAATATGATTAATGTGCTTAATGTGATTGAAAATACCGTCATTCCAAATTTGTTTCCCCTCCCACTCGGTAATTTATAATTTATTCTTGTGCTTTTGTTGCCGTGTTTTCCTTTCCATTCCCAACCCCACCAAGGGGGGGGGGGGGGGGGGAGAGGGGCGAAAGCCCTGCATGCATCGTACCCATCAAAACCCTCTTTCTCAGTGCCCCCCCCACCAGCAAAAAAAAAAACACAAGGAACTAGATGGAGAGAAGGGAGCAGAGACTATAAATAAGGCGTTACTTATGAATAGAGTTGATCGAACCTCTGGAAGTTCGGGTTTTGCTGGTTCGCCGAACTTCGGGGCAAAGTCCGGGTTTGGGTCGGGACAGGACCCGAACTTTGACACGGACCCACAAACCCCATTGAAAGTCCTAGAGGTCTGCAAAAGGAAGGAAAATGGGGGTAAGGGTCGGACAAGTGCCCTACAGAGAAATGGGGATAGGGAAATAACTTAAAATATTTTTTAAACTAAAATCACATAAAAAAAAATCAAAAATGGAGGTGGATGTGGACCATCTTCAAAGTGTGTGGGAAAAGCCTATTTCAGCCGCTAGGGAGCCATATTAGTGTTCTAAAATCATCTTCAAACTGTGTGTGAAAAGTCTATTTGAACTGGAGGGAGCCATATCAGTGTTGTAAAATCGTCTTCAAACTGTGTGTGAAAAGTCTATTAGAACCGGAGGGAGCCATATCAGTGTTGTAAAATCATCTTCTGTGTGTGAAAAGTCTATTTGAACTGGAGGGAGCCATATCAGTGTTGTAAAATCATCTTCAAACTGTGTGTGAAAAGTCTATTAGAACCGGAGGGAGCCATATCAGTGTTGTAAAATCATCTTCTAACTGTGTGTGGAAAGTCTATTTGAACTGGAGGGAGCCATATCAGTGTTGTAAAATCATCTTCTAACTGTGTGTGAAAAGTCTATTTGAACCGGAGGGAGCCATATTAGTGTTGTAAAATCATCTTCTGTGTGTGAAAAGTCTATTTGAACTGGAGGGAGCCATATCAGTGTTGTAAAACCATCTTCAAACTGTGTGTGAAAAGTCTATTTGAACCAGAGGGAGCCATATCAGTGTTGCAAAATCATCTTCAAACTGTGTGTGAAAAGTCTATTTGAACAGGAAGGAGCCATATCAGTGTTGTAAAATCATCTTCTAACTGTGTGTGAAAAGTCTATTTGAACCGGAGGGAGTGATGGCTTCTAGGGAAAACCAGTGAAACACTTGTTGATTGGCTGCCCTTGGCAGCTTTTCAACATGTGTAATAAAATACCAGAACCCCGGACCCGAACCCGGACTTTTTTTGGAAAGTCTTGGTTCGGGTCCGGGTCCCGGACACCCAAAAGTTCGGTACGGACCCGAACTTTATAGTTCGGGTTCACTCAACTCTACTTATAACCATTTTTCCCCCTCCTATCCCTAAATCTGAAGCTACACTCCATTTTTTCAACCATGTCATTGCCTCCTCTGTCGTGTTAAAGAACAAAGTCTCCCCCAATGCAGCCACTCTCAATTTTAAGGGGTACAGCATAGCATATGTGACCTTTAACTGTTGCAGTTTCGTCTTCACATCCGAGTACTTTGCCCTCTTTTTCTGGATCTCTGGGGAAAAGTCAGAAAAAAAAAGAACTCTAACCCCGTTAAAGCGTATTTTCCTCCTTTCTCTCGCCTTTCGCAGTATAGTTTCTTTATCCTGAAAGTACAGCATTTTTAACAAGAATTGCCTTGGTTGACCGCCTGATATTGGTGCTCTAAATGGTATCCGGTGCGCCCTTTCCACCGCAAAGAAGGGTGAAAGTGATTCCCTATTAAAAGTGTCTATTAGCCACTTTTCTGGGAAACCAACTGGGTTCGGGCCCTCGCAGCACTCCAGGAGCCCAACTATTCTTACGTTGCACCTGCACATTCTGATCTCCATGTCTTCTATTTTAGTAGTGTATATGTTTATTTTCTCCTTCATTGACTTCACTTCTTGCTTCAAAGGGAGTATATCATCCTCCAATGCGCTCACCCTTCCCTCCATTGCCGTAGTTCATTCCCTTATTTTCTGTACATCGTGTCTCAGCAGATTAACATCCTCCTTAATCTCCCTGAGCTGCTCTGTCACATCCTGTAGGGATGCTCTACAGATATTTACGGCCTGCAGAACGCCCCCCAAAGTGGGCTCTCTTTCCGCGTTTTCATTTGCCTTCACCTCAGAGGGTTACTCACTATTTTCCCCTACTGATATCTCTACTGCACCTTGCTTTTTCTTATTGCCGAAGTCCCTGCCTGTTTTTTTGTCTGGGATGTAGATTGATTACCTTTGGTGGGAGTAGGGTTACGTGCAAACCTCTCCGGTTTAGCGGCGGCCTGGTTGCCTTTTTTTAACATCTTGACCGGGAGTGGGCTATACCAAAGAAATGCAAGCAACGCCGCTCACAATGTATATAACTTTGTATTTTGACTTATCAGGTATAAAGCTGAGGCGATAATGCTGTCCTCAGATGTCAACTGCAAAGGAAGGTACCGGATGGAGATGGAAGGAGAAAGTGGGGCAGAGGTTGGAGACACCAGATCTTTAAATACAGCAAAACATCTATAAGTTACAGCGCACACATGATACATACTCCTGTCAGGCTATTTTAAAAGCATCTAAACGTATATAGCAAAAAATGCAAAGATACGGGGGTTTGGTCACACTGAATGGCCATGAAGTGCTTAAGCCCACCGACTGCTGCAAAGTACCCCGTTTTACCAGTGGGAACCTACACTGACCTTAGAGTGAATGCTCATATCTCTTAAACCATGGAAGCTAACGCCTCTCTTTATGGGAGACCAGAGGACACATCCCATGGATCAGGTGGACACTGATTGGGGCTAATTAAGGAGGATGGGGTTCACCAACCCAAAAAGGTCTGGTCAGGACCCAAGCATAAAGCATACAAAAAACTAGATATTTGGGGGGAACACCCTACCAAACGCATGGTGCTGCTCGTAACGACCAACAAACAAAAAATCTACAAAAAAAAAGTTACAGCGCACACATGATACATACTCCTGTCAGGCTATTTTAAAAGCATCTAAACGTATATAGCAAAAAATGCAAAGATACAGGGGTTTGGTTACACTGAATGGCCATGAAGTGCTTAAGCCCACTGACTGCTCCAAAGTACCCCGCAGTACTTTGCAGCAGACAGTGGGCTTAAGCACTTCATGGTCATTCAGTGTGACCAAACCCCGTATCTTTGCATTTTTTGCTATATACGTTTAGATGCTTTTAAAATAGCCTGACAGGAGTATGTATCATGTGTGCGCTGTAACTTTTTTTTTGTCGATTTTTTGTTTGTTGGTCGTTACAAGCAGCACCATGCGTTTGGTAGGGTGTTCCCCCCAAATATCTAGTTTTTTTCTTTAAATACAGCAGTCACCTCTTAACTCTTTGAGGGCCTTTACTATAAGGTATTATAATCTTGCGTACCACGACGAACATTGCTGGTTGTTTGTTTTTTAGCTGTTTTTTTTTCAATGTCGCGTGTGTACTATGTATGAGGACAGTCCGATAAAATTTTCGTAGATTTGCATATATCGTTTTTTACGTTTCTATGCCCCAAACCAGTGTGACTTACTGGTACTTCACGAATTCGGGTGACAGACGACGTTTCATGACGCCCCATGAAACCTCGTCAGTCACCCGAATTCG
>BLSH010167297.1:253488-268585 GCA_018402905.1 Glandirana rugosa | reverse complement strand
GACACGCCGACACCGACAGAGCCGGGATGCGCGCGCCCGATCGCGCGCAATCCCGGCTTAAAGGGAGGACGTCATATGACGTCCACCCGCTGGAAGAGCAGGACCGCTCCGCCGTCATTTGACGGTGGGCGGTCCTGAGGTGGTTAAAGATAGGGGGTGGTAATGTTTTTATGGCAATGAACTTGCATTGAAGGTTTAAATGGAGGGATTTGGAAGTTACAAGTTTGATCCCAGTTGACAGCCAGTGCTCAATATATGTGATCTGATAGGATCTTCCCAGGCAAATAGGGCTCTGATCTGTGTAGATTTCCTCCCAGTTTGTGAGAGTTGAAGTCTTAATTGCCTTTAATTGGGAGTTATTTTAAGGCACTGCTGAAGTAGATTTGGGAGTTATAGTAAATCAGGCCCATAGTGTAAGCTGGTGTTGGATGAATGTGCCCTTATTACTGCAATAATGTTCCAACGATTAAAAGTGCGTGTGCTTGTATGTTATCAATATATAATCATAATGCACTGATATAGAAAAAAATAATATTAAAGCATTTTAATGTGGAAAATATATATATATATATATATATATATATAATCTGAAAAAATGCCAGTGAATAAAAAATAAAAATTGAATGAAAAAACATGTATATAATGTGAATAATATGTAAAGGTGTTTGCTATATTGTACAATTAGGTAACTAGCACATATATGTTTCACAACTGCAACACTGAAATTACAATATATTCACTTAAAAACATTAGAACAACATTAAACAGACTGAAAGAAGAAAATAATCTCATGAAAAACAATAATTCAATCTGATAAACCTTATTATAATGCAAAACAATTGAAGGCTTTGAAAGATTCTGTCGATCATAACACATTTAGCTGAAAACCAGATCTGGAAAAACGTATCGGAACAAATGGACAAACATCTCCATACACAGTGTGAGTGTGGACTCCCGACTTCTGTAAACAGGAAAACAGTCATCACAACTCTGAACCTGTAGGATATAGAACACCCCAAGCTAAAAACTGTAGTTAAAAAAATGCTGATACTCCTAATGTAGCAAGAACATGTCAATCATAAAAATGAGTTGGATCCCGTTCATAGTTCATGCCCAATGGAATCCTGGTACCAAGGGAAAAAATCCAGTACACTTTGCGTTTGCAAAGTATCCTGAACTTGTCTCCCCCTCTATTGGGCAAGTATATTTTGTATATGGCTTGTATCTGTAATAAGCTACTATCGCCCTCATGGACCTGATTGAAATGTCTGGCCACATTTGATCTGTCCTTTCTATGTATATTACCTAAATGGTCATTCAATCGATCCCTGAGTCTCCTAGTCGTGCGGCCAACATATTGGAGACTACAGGCTTTACACGTAATTAGGCAAACAACATATCTGCTGTTACAATTGATGACGTTTTTTATTTTAAATGACTTCTTATTAGAAGTGGAGCAAAAAACATCTCCCTTCAAAAGACACGGGCAACACGGACATCCTGTACCCCCACATTCACTGGGGGACAGCGTGTTACCCAAACTGGGGGCTCAACGTGATACCAAACTGTAGCCTTCTGACAAGATCTCTGCATATTTCTCATCTTTAAAGAGTATAGGGATGTGGCGAGTAAGGATGTTTTTAATCTTCTTGAATTCTAAACTATAGGGAGTTGAGAATACAAGACTTTTAGTAGATCCCTGTTTAGAGGGCTTGTCAGTCAAAAGAGATCTGCGGTCTCTGGAAGCTGCAATGTTGGTTGCTCTCTGTAAGATCTTTTCACTGTAGCCCCTATTGATGAACCTGTGTTTCATCTCTGTCTGTTCTCTCTGAAAATCAACCTCACTGCTGCATATCTGACGCAGTCTAAGAAACTGATACTACTGGTACTACTGATACTACTGGTATCCCACGGGTGACATGATGTGGGTGTCCAGAGGCAGCAAGAAGCAGTGAGTTCCCTGAGTGGGGCTTCCTAAAAATGTTTGTTTTGATGTTTCCATTGTTTTGTGAGAGTACAACATCAAGGAAAGCAATTGCTCTACTGTCCATCTGTCCAGTGAACCGCAGGCTCAAAGCATTGGTATTGAGGTATGACAAAAATGATTCCAAGGCCCCTACAGTACCTGAACAGATGAACAGCAGATCATCAGTGAACCTACGATAGAATTTGATCCTGCCACGAAAGGGGTTTCCATCTCCATAGATGTATCTTCTCTCCCAAATTTATGAAGCAGCAAAAAATCCAAACATTCCAGAATGTTTTCTTGATGTGTGGGTGAGTAGCCACAGTAAGCATTTAAAAAGAACTCCACTGCTTGCAAGCCTAAATGATGAGGTATAGATGAATACAGGCTCCCGACATCACAAGTGACCCAGACATCACCCACCTCCCAAGATCTGTCCCCAAGATTTTGTAAAAGTTGTTTTGTGTCCCTTAAATAGCTGGGCAGGTCCCTCACCAGGGGCTGTAGCTGAGTATCTACCCACAGCCCCAAGTGCTTGTTGAGGGATCCTATCCCAGCCACAATGGGATGTCCCTGAAGTGGGTTTAATGCTTTATGGGTCTTGGGGAGGTGGAAATCGGGGTCAAGGGCGATTCAGGAACTAATTTGTCAGCTTCTTTCTGTGTTAAAACTCCCAATCTGACTCCTTTAGAAGCCAAAGTAACAAGCGCTTTTTTAAAATCAGTAGTGGCATTGTCCTTAAAGTGGTAGTAAACCCTCCTATCATTTTCAGCCAAGGAAGCTGCCATCTTGGCCTCTGTTTAATCTACAACTGCCATGATGCTGCACATGTGATCAGCTATGACACCAACCATTGGATGTTTTGACAGTTTGGTTTAGAGCACAACCAATGGGAGTGTTACATTTCCGGCACATGCCGGAAATGTGACTGGTTTTTAACCTGTTAAATGCATGGGTTTACTACCGCTTTAAGCTTACTATATGTGGTCCCTTCAGACAATTGTCGCAGCACCTCAGATCTATAAGTGTGTGCATCTTGAACAACTATCAGACCACTTTTATCTGAGTTTTTAATAACTATACTGTGATCTTGGCTTAACAGTTGCAATGCAGACTGTTCACCTTGAGAGAGATTATCCTGATTTATCCGGCCATGATTTTTTGGGCGTAATGCCAGTGAGATCCCTCTCTACAGCTTTCTGAAAACTGTCAAGAGCTTTGCCCCTAGAATTTATGGGATAAAAATCCAAGTAAGTCTTAATCAACACAGGAGCAGGAACCACAACATCACTCACCTCCCCCTGGTGGACCATGTAATTCTTCTAAGTCCTAGATCACAGCCCTAGGACTACTGGTGCCAGGACAACACAACCTCTAAAGACCCAACACCACCCTGAATGCAGAATTTGGCTGTCCGGCGGTCACTCGGACAGCAATTCAGACCAGGCCTGCTGCTCCAATATGGCCACTGCCGCGGCCCACCCACACACTACGGCCCAGGAGGGAGCCTGAGAATACAGGCAGGTAACAGCTCTTGCTACTCTCACCCTTACCCCAGGGATCAATATGAACACCCACCAACTCCTGACAACCTCTCCAGCCTCTACAGAGTCTCTGATAGGCCACACAGTGGAGGACTTTTCTTTCACACCGACAGGGCCCCTCCTGGCTTCCCACCTGGAGACCCATATTCAGGGCCAACCAGCTCAGGACCCCCTTCTCAATACTACTGATCTGTTCCTTAAATTCTCAAATCTGCTGGAAAGAGTGCTCTCGAATACAGCGCAAAAATTACAGGGGACATAAAAGCTGACTTCCATAGCCTAGGGACTAGAATGGAAGCCATACCTGAGTCCATCACAGATGTAACATCAGCGGTACAAGACCTCATCCAAAACCTGATTCCCAATGTACCTAAACACAGATTGGACCTGGATAGGGCCCCCAGAGCTCTGGGACCCCCAAGAAAAGATGGATCCCCAAGGGACATAATAGTGAAACCGCACTTCTATGCCATTAAAGAAGAAGTAATGAGATTGTCCCGTAACAGTACTAATATCTACTGCATGGGACATCAAATCCAGATCTTTTCAGACCTTTCTCCTTCTACCATCCAAAAGTGGAGATCTCTCAAACTGCTCCTCCAAGCCTTCCAGCAAAAAGATCTCATATATTGGTGGAGCTTCCCCTTCGCAGTCAAATTTATACACAAAGGTAAAACCTACTCTGTCACAAATATCCCAGATGGGGAAAAACTCCTCCTAAATCTTAAACTAATTTCCCAAGAAGCGCCCATGGATCTTACCGACTCTGCTGGGTCTCACATGAAAAGGCCATTACCTGCAAGCCCGGTATCCCCCCTCTGGAACAAGTCAAAGAGCAAGAAAACTAAAGACAGCAGGCCTCCTTAATTTCCTCTTTATGACATTTGGAGACTGACCTTGCTTTTCCTTTTTCATGATTGGTGTAAAAGCCACTCCATGTAATACCCCAAATGTTTGGAGCATCCGGCTCCTTCGAATTACTTTCTTATACTTTGCTAGACAGCTTTCCTGAATGTTTTGGTTAAGGACAATTTCCAAGTCAGGGCTGTTGTTGCCTAGATGGCTTTCAGATTAAGGAAACGATCCCCCGCTCGCTTATTAATGGGCTCAAGGATCACTTTTCATTGTTGGATCTTTAGGGACCTTATAAGTTGATGTTATGAAAATATGTTCTGGTTGAAACATTTACATGAGCTCCGCTGGGGGGCTTCTCGGCTGGGGGAAGTCCCCATGCGCCTCCACTTACCCCTCGGATTTCCTTGGAACTCCAGGAGTTAAGTTGTCTGTCCCGAACGGGCCAGATGTTTTTTTTTTCTTTTTGTCCCCTCTTGAAAGGGCAAGAATGATGGGAATGAAGGGGTCTCCAACCCCTTGGTTCTCATCCCCCTTAGTTTTCTATAGGAGTAACTCTATACTTCATACTTTCTCCCTTCTTGTCCTTCACCTTAGCTATACCTGTTGCTCTACGAAGCACCTAACAATTATTTCTCTCGCAGCTAACTTCAGATACTTAATCAACATCAATATCGAGCCGCAGTACCCGGGCATCTTCCATTTCATCACTTTCTCCGAAGGGGCCATCCATCTCAAGGTGAGTGAGGTTGTAAACGCTCGCTTAGAACCCTACATGCTCCATGGCTAATCCCTCCCAGAGACACCTTCAGATAGCCACTCATAACGTCTAGGGTTTTAACTCTCCTATAAAAAGGAGGAAAGTACTAGATCACTACAAATCCCTTAAACTAGATGTGATAATGCTTCAAGAGACTCCTTTCCCGATATGGTACAGCCCTAAATTCCTACACGCCAACTTCCCATCTTTCTTTTTAGCCAATGCAGAAACTAAAACTAAGGGGGTAGCAATCTTAATAGCCAAAGCCTGCGGATTCACACCCCACATGGTGCTAAAAGATCCAGAAGGGAGATATATCCTAGTCAAGGGAACTATAGAGGGAAACCTATATATTCTAATTTCGTACTATGCCCCAAATGAAGGTCAACCGAATGTTTTAAAATTCCTACTTGACACTATCCAACCTCATTTAGAAAGCAGAGTCATACTGGGAGGAGATTCAAATGTTGCCTTTGACCAGGGACTGGATAAATCTAGACCCCTCGGGGACCAATTGATGTGCCCCTCCAAAGCCTTAGTCTTAGGCCCCTTTCACACTAGCGAAAATAGGGTCTCCATCCATCTGTTTTTGGCGGATCGCTGACATCCGTCACTCCATAGAGGACAATGGAGCGTCCATTCGGAATTTTTTCAGGCGGACCCGAACCATCCCCCGTGTGAAAGAACCCTAAAGGTAGCCAAAATGCTCAACACCTTTGGTATGGCAGATATCTGGAGGGAATTCCACCCAACCAAGAGAGACTTTACACACTACTCCTCACCACACAGTTCCTACGCGAGAATAGATCATCTATTAGTTCAGACGAACACGATACCCCTAGTATCACACTCACAAATTGTGGACACTGTCCTTTCTGACCACTCTATAGTAATCCTGTGAATTCGCTTGGATCCACACTACGTGAGACAGGGTCTTTGGAGACTGAACAAATCGATTCTCGCTAATCCTATCAGGGTCACCAAGCTCAATAAATCACTCAAGGAGTGCTTTCTTCTTAACAACACAGAAGGAATTTCTGCAGAAACCCAATGGGCAGCTCATAAAGCCTTTATCAGACGCAAATTCATCCAGGTAGCATCACAAATAAAAGAGCTGAGAGCTGACCACGATAGACTTGAAAAAGCCTACATATCCCTTCAGGCCTTGCATAGAAAACACCCCTCCAAAACCTCCATCTCCCAACTGGACAAAACAAGATTAGACCTTAATATGACCCTCACGGTTAAAGCAGAAAAATCTATTCGCTGGAGCGGTCAAAAATTCTATACACATAATGACAAAATGGGAACGATGTTGGCAGCAAAGCTTTCCCCCCAAATCCGTAATCACACATTACCCAAAATTAGAATCCCAGGACAAGGCCTTACAGCTAACCCAATGAAAATCCTTGATGCCTTCCATAGCTCCTCTGCCCAAAACTCAAAAGATTCTTCCTTTCATACATAGATGATATCCCCATCCCCTCCCTAACAGCGAAACAGAAAAATCATGGAAGCAACCATCTCAGAGGAGGAGGTACTGGGGTCATCAATGACCTCAGAAAAGGATCCGCCCCAGGTCCTGATGGACTATCAGTCCCCTACTACAAATTCTTTGAGACTCTCTCCCCCCACCTGAAAATTTTTTTATTTCCAAAACTCAGGGTGATCCTCTGGAATCTCATCTTAATAGCGCCTTTATTACAGTAATACCAAAACCAGATAAGAACCCTGAGGAAGTAGGCAACTACAAACTTATATCACTGATCAATAATGATATCAAAATCTTAACGAAAATCCTGACCAATAGACTAGCCTCATTTATCAATTCCTGCATAAACAAAGATCAGGTGGGCTTCATCCCAGAAAGGCAGGGACCAGACCAGATCAGAAGGGCCATGGACCTAATCTCCATTTTGCAATCTAACTGGGAGGGAGGATCCAAACAACAGGGCATGGTCTTGTCCTTAGATCTTCATAAGGCCTTTGATTCTGTATCGTGGTCCTACCTTTTCACCCTCCTGAAAAGATGGGGATTCGGTCAACGTTTCATGGGCCTCATTAGGTCTCTCTACTTTTCCCCTAAAGCTCAAATAAGGTTACAGGGATATTACTCAAGACCGATAGACATAGCTAAAGGGACGAGACAGGGATGTCCCCTCTCACTGCTCAGTTTTGCTTTAGCCATTGAAACATTAGCGATCTCGATCCACCAAAATCCAGACATCAAAGGTATGACCTGCAGCCCACAAAGTCACAAATGCGGCCTCTTTGCAGATGACATTCTCTTGTTTATCACACCTACACACACCTCGCTCCCCAATCTAAGCCAAACACTAGACGAGTTTGTGGTAATATCAGGGCTGAAAATTAATTACCGTATTTTTCGCACCATAAGACGCACCTGACCATAAGACGCACCTAGGTTTTAGAGGAAGAAAACAAGAAAAAAAAATTCTGATCCAAATGGTGTACTAAAATATTTACCAGTGAGATATATGCATATGTTCAAAAAAACACACAATAGCTACATGCATTAATACCAATTGCTGCTGCTGTAGTCGAGTTGCTACATCATCGTCATCGGAGGCACCCCCACCTGTGACGACACATCCGATGACGTCACAGGAAGTGACGAAACGCGTCAAATGATTACACGGTGCGAGAGGCCACGCTCAGCAGGTCTGCAAGCAGGAAGTGCCAATAGCACTAAGCGCGAGCATAACCCCAGAGCATTCACAGCAACTGGCAAATGTGTGTTACTATGATGTTTGCACTGTAACAAGTTTGGCCAATAAACCTTTTAAAAGAGATATACGATGAGTAATTTCTCTTTCTACCCATACATGGAATATTGACCGCGGAAGAGAGTGAGAGAAAGCAGAGGACAACCATATCCAAAGGTCGGATTGTAGACCTAAAGCGCGGTTTGACTTCTCCACACCGTATGGTTGGAGAGTCAAAGGAATCTGGTAAGCA
The DNA here is from genome assembly GCA_018402905.1 of Glandirana rugosa. Lineage (NCBI taxonomy): Eukaryota > Metazoa > Chordata > Amphibia > Anura > Ranidae > Glandirana > Glandirana rugosa. The sequence goes on along the minus strand of BLSH010167297.1, from coordinate 260,484 downwards.
GGGCATAATACCCTGAGTTATTTTTATCATCACTCAGCACTCAAATGCAGCACGAGCACTTTAAAGCATAAAGAATTGTTCCACGCACAAGGAGTTTAAAGCATTGATAGACTGGAACTGAAACAGCACTTATACACTTTATACCACGGATTGCACATCAAATAATCGTTTGGCTCAGAGCACAGCACTTTACCTGGACTTTATTTATATATGTATTTTTTATATATTGTTTATGGCATCTATTTGATCTATGTGAAATTATATATATAGAAACTGAGGGATCACTGTGAACTATATTTTTTATATATCTTTTATTTTATTTTATATTTATTCACCCACACACAGCGAGATTTGTAGCAACTCGACTACAGCAGCAGCAATTTGTATTAATGCATGTAGCTATTGTGTGTTTTTTTGAACATATGCATATATCTCACTATGAAATAGGGGAACAATCATAGATTACAGATTGCAAGCGCTGTCTGAACACAAAACACAAACTGTTCACATAAACCACGTCATTTCCCATAATATTTTGGGCCACAGCAGCAGCTTGCACGTAGGATATTGCACCTTATACCAGAGGATAAGCCCTGCCTAAGGTACATACACCTTTCAGAAAATCATTAAAATATTTACCAGTGCAGCCACATACCAGATCCATTAAATACAGCCACATACCAGATCCATTAAATACAGCCACATACCAGATCCATGAAATACAGCCACATACCAGATCCATTAAATACAGCCACATACCAGATCCATGAAATACAGCCACATACCAGATCCATTAAATACAGCCACATACCAGATCCATTAAATACAGCACATACCAGATCCATGAAATACAGCCACATACCAGATCCATGAAATACAGCCACATACCAGATCCATGAAATACAGCACATAGGAGTGTCCATGAAATACAGCACATAGGAGTGTCCATGAAATACAGCAATGTACCAGTCCCATGAAATACAGCCATACCTGTGTCCATCCTGACAGAGCTGAGAGGGAGATTCATATCTCCCGCCACCACCGCGCTGTGATGATGTCATCACCCTGCGCCTAGTGGAGCTCCACTCTGCAGCCAGATCCCATTCATAAATAAGACAGAGCAGCTCCAGCCGCCGCAGTACTTCATTTGGCCACTGGGGCCGAATGAAGCCCCAGTGGCCAAATGAGGTACTGCGGCTGCTCTGTCTTCTCACTGTGTGAGATCAGAGCAGAGCGCTCTATGCTGCATTGCACTGCGGGCTCCCGGCGGCGATGGGGGGGGGTCGGGTTTTTTCAGGTATTCGCACCATAAGACGCAGGGAGACTTTCCCTCACTTTTTCGGGAAAAAAAAGTGCGTCTTATGGTGCGAAAAATACGGTACTCCAAATGCCATGCAATGAATATCTCCCTATCCCCAGAAACTGTAACCTCTCTGCAACACTCATTCCCCTTCAAATGGAGCTCATCCTCAATCAGATATTTGGGTATCAATCTGTCTGCCAAGACGGAAAAATTATACTCCAACAATTTTCCCCTATGTACCACAAACTAGTGTCCCACCTGAAAACCTGGTCCAACAACAAGCTCTCTTGGTTGGGTATAATTAATGCAATTAAAATGACCCTCCTACCCAGGTTGCTTTACTTATTCCGCTGTTTACCTATAGAAATTAGGAAGGACCACTTGAGGACCTTCCAAAGCAAAACCTTTAGATTTGTTTGTGGGAATTCTGGATACAGGTTTCCCCAACATACTTTATACCACCATAGGAAAGGGGGGGGGGCCTTGGTCTCCCATTTTTTTATAAATATTATCAAGCAGCCAGACTTGCACAACTTTCCCTGGTATACACTAGATATGAGAAACCGGACTGGATCCAGATTGAAAGACAGGGGATTCCGAACGACACAATAGACTTCCTACTCTGGACTCCCCTGAAAAAACGATCCCCAATACTATCACCCACACTATCCCACTCCTTTTGCTTTCTGGGACTCTCTCCGCAATCACCACAAGCTAGTCTCGCCTATGAATCCCTTAGCACATATATTCAACAATCCAAACTTTCCACCAGGATTAGACATTAGAGCATTCAAGTGGTGGTTAGACAAGGGGCTGTACCATATAGGGCACTTTTTTACTCCTCTGGGCCCCGTATCTCTTAGCCACTGCACAAGCAAACTTGACCTTCCAGATTCTGAAAGGTTCAGATTGAAACAAATCTCCCATTTTTTCCATCAGATATGGAAAGATAAGTCCCTTCCGCTCAAATTTACAGTGTATGAACTTTGGTGTGGCCAAGCCATGGAGCAGAAGGGGGCATATCGGTAGTTTACACATCAATCACCTCTCTGATGGCGATAGCCTCTTATATGAAACTTTGAGAGGAGGAATTTCAGCTTTCTTAGGCCATGGAGACCCGGCACATAGCTCTCTCTAAATCTTCAAAAGGGTTATAAAACACTACCCTCATGGAGGCTAGCATAAAGGTTATTACCAGATGGTACCTCACTCCGACCAAGCTGGCTAGTATATACGCCTCAGCAGACCCAACATGATTTCGAGGGTGCTCTCTCCTTGGCTCAATGCCCCACATTTGGTGGGAATGCCCAAGGGTTCGCCCGTTCTGGAGAAAAATCTTTAACCTTATTGAAAAGTTGACCAAAACCCAGTCCCAAACTGGTGCATTTCATACTGCTTGGGGCTAAGCTCACTATAGCTAAAGCATAGAAACAAACAAAAGTCTACTTTGCAGCCACTATACGAAAAGTCTCTTGGATTATGTTGCAAGAGAAATTATCTAGCATTTTATCGGACACGACTCAGAGATTTGAAGACACTTTAGAACCTTGGGCAACTTAAATAGGGTTCTCCTTTATCCCTGGTGCTGCCCCGAACTCTGATACAACTTAATTGGTTTGCCTTTAGGTGCTTCTCCCCCTCTCTCTCTTCCTACTCTCTTTCCCTCTCCCTTCTACACTTTTTCCTCTTTCTATCTCCAGTTAGCTGGAAAAAGGCAAGTTATGTTTTCCTGGGGCTCCTGGATCTTCAACTATTGTTTCTTTCAAACCTCCTACTGTTGCTACCTCTGCATCTCCTCCTCCTACAACCTCTTTATCCTCGAGCTCCAAACCTAACCTCACTCATAACTCTTCACCCAAATTCTCTCTCTCTCAACCCTCTCCTGTAGTCTCTTAAACTCTCCAGCTTCTGGCAGCCATGCCTTTCCTCTTTTCTCAAAACACATCTCCTTTGTTTCCACCAAATGCTTCCTTCCTCCCTTCAAAAGACCCCAAGCCCCTCCCACCAACTTCCTGTCTTGTGCTCATCTCCTATCCAACTGATTTATTTACATATCAGTGGGTGGGGGGGGGGGGGGGGGCTTCTTTGAGACTCGCAGATAAGACAACAAAACTCTTCATTGTAGGTTGGCCATTAAGTCTGTGCCGGTTTCAGATGACGTTTTGGGAGATGTTATTTTTGTCGGAAATACAGGCGGTCATTGAGTATACTCCAACAGATATTGTGGTTAGTATTGCATTGTTGGATGAGCGCCTATGTATAATGGTGGCTCTACCATACATGATAGAACTTGGTTGTTTTCTGGAGTTGGATGTGCTGACAGGTGAATCCCAAACTTTGGGCGATTGACAAATTATGATGTTGGTCTTCTGCCAGTTCTGCCAACCACAGTAAACAAAAGACCAGGGAGTGTTTTGCCCCAATTAAGTGAATGTGAAATTACGTGTAGCTCCGCTTACTGTTTAAAATATTAGGAAACCACTAGCAGCATGCACAACAAACTGACCGGTTTGTGATAAAAATAGTGAAACATAAGATGCAGCGCTAGTAAGATAAATAATTGTATAAAGTGATAACGTGCGTATTTGTATAGCGTGAAAGGGGGATCACAATATTTCAGTTGTAGGTCCCCCCTACTTCAAACGAGGGTCCACTAAAGCAACCCACGTTCACACAATGGATGCCATTACTGGAAGAATGAAATAAATAATATAAACAACACAAAGTCCTTGTAATCGTAAAAAAGTAAAGTGTCAGCAGTAATCAAACTTCAATGAGTTCATCAAAAGTGACCATATTGCTGTGACCTCAAAAACAGTCAGTAAACAGTGGAATAAAAGTGACTTGTGCCAAATGAGATCTGTGAGTCCTCTGAGGGACTAATAGATAAGCGTGCTTACCAGAAGCTGGTAAGGAACCAGCAGAAGAACCTCAGAACAGGAAACAGGTAGCTAATCCAGGAGTCCTGGACGGGGGCTCTCCAGTTGGTGGGATGTCTCGGTCTTCCACGGAGGGTACCAGGATGAACCAAAACATATTATCCGGATTTTCCACGGGGATAAATACTCAGATGATATGGAAGAGAAAAAACACCCCAGAAGCCACACCCCAGAAGACATCCGTTTGAGACGAAACGTGTCGGATCTGTTCCCCTCATGCCACTACATGTCATTTTATACAGATGAGCTAATTTGTTGGATCTTTTATGCAAGTGTTTTTAACCATCTTTTGAATAAAACGTTAAAACGGTTTCACACTATGGCGGGCATTTTTCTCTTCCATATCATCTGAGTATTTATCCCCGTGGAAAATCCGGATAACATGTTTTGGTTCATCCTGGTACCCTCCGTGGAAGACCGAGACATCCCACCAACTGGAGAGCCCCTGTCCAGGACTCCTGGATCAGCTACCTGTTTCCCGTTCTGAGGTTCTTCTGCTGGTTCCTTACCAGCTTCTGGTAAGCACGCTTATCTGTAAGTCCCTCAGAGGACTTACGTATCTGATTTGGCACAAGTCACGTTTTTTTCCACTGTTTACTGACTGCTTTTGAGGTCACAACAATATGGTCACATTTGATGGACTCACTGAAGTTTGATTACTGCTGACACTTTACATTTTTACGATTACAAGGACTTTGTGTTGTTTATATTATTTAATTCCTTCCAATCATGTTGGCATCCATTGTGTGAATGAGGGTTGCTTCAGTGGACCCCCCGTTTGAAGTAGGGGGACCTACAACTGAAATATTGTGGTCACCCTTTCACGCTATACAAATATGCATGGTATCACTTTATACAATTATTTATCTTACTAGCCCTGCATTTTATGCTTCACTGTTTTGCCCGAATTACCACAATACCCTTTGAGTGTAGCTCAGATGGTTAGTTTTAACATCCAGATAGACCGATACCTGCAGATGAAAGTTCTTATGCCAACCAAATCCCCCTATAACACTCCCCACTCAGTGCAGGAGATTCTAAATCAAGTCCAGATGAAACATCTATCTGCAGGTAGACTGACAAAGTATGAGGTGGTTCTCCTAACCCCTACTAATTTTTACTTTCAAACATTTTTATTTCAATTTCAATTTTAACATAGTTTAGTACAAAACAAACAAGAATGCGATAATCAGTCCAGGGTACAAGTGTCGTTGGTGTCTTCCATGTGCATGAGCAGGCTTTTATGATCGGTCTCATCAGTAGAAAGCATATAGATCTCGGCTACTAATATAGTCTTGTAGAGAGGGAAGGTGGATTCTACTTAGGAGTTGTCGAAGGCAACTCCCAATGTTGCTAAACCCGGTGTATGGTGGGGAGGGATGAGAGTTATCGGTCCTCCAGCACACCGAGTGGGAACAATCTATGCCAGGGAGGGGAAGTCTCAACCTTCAAAGTAGGACTGAAAAGATTAAAATGTTTCACAGTTTTCTGATCAGAAGGAGCTGATATTATGGGTTAGCTACCTGGACCCCAGAAATCACATTCCTTTGAAATGAGGGGCTGGATGATGGGTGGTGAAAAGCTCAAACAATCCCGGAGGAATACACACTGAGCCTTTCAGGAGGATTTGGCGAGCCTGATCCAGGTTCAGATGAAGAGGGGGAACAAACCAACCGGTCTCCTGGCCCTGCAGCAGATCGCCGATTACATCATGCCCAGCTCCTTCGCTGGTTTTGCCTCCTCTCCTCTCAAGCGTTATTGCTGTGGTAGAGACATTGCTTGATATTTGTGCGGGCTGTTGGTGGAAGTTACCCCCTGAATTGACATCCATTGCCCGCTGTTTGGCGATGTAATACCCCAAATGTTTGGAGCATCCGACTCCTTCTAATTACTTTCTTATACTTTGGTAGACAGCTTTCCTGAATGTTTTGGTTAAGGACAATTTCCAAGTCAGGGCTGTTGTTGCCTAGATGGCTTTCAGATTAAGGAAACGATCCCCCGCTCGCTTATTAATGGGCTCAAGGATCACTTTTCATTGTTGGATCTTCAGGGACCTTATAAGTTGATGTTATGAAAATATGTTCTGGTTGAAACATTTACATGAGCTCCGCTGGGGGGCTTCTTGGCTGGGGGAAGTCCCCATGCGCCTCCACTTACCCCTCTGATTTCCTTGGAACTCCAGGAGTTAAGTTGTCTGTCCCGAACGGGCCAGATGTTTTTTTTTTCTTTTTGTCCCCTCTTGAGAGGGCAAGAATGATAGGAATGAAGGGGTCTCCAACCCCTTGGTTCTCATCCCCCTTAGTTTTCTATAGGAGTAACTCTATACTTCATACTTTCTCCCTTCTTGTCCTTTACCTTAGCTATACCTGTTGGTCTATGAAGCACCTAACAATTATTTCTCTCGCAGCTAACTTCAGTTACCTAATCAACATCAATATCGAGCCGCAGTTCCCGGGCATCTTCAATTTCTTCACTTTCTCCGAAGGGGCCATTCATCTCAAGGTGAGTGAGGTTGTAAACGCTCGCTTAGAACCCTACATGCTCCATGGCTAATCCCTCCCAGAGACACCTTCAGATAGCCACTCATAACGTCTAGGGTTTTAAAGATCATGAAAGGAGGAAAAATATCCTCTCAATTTTGGGATCTGCAATACTCACCGATAGACTTCCACAGAGACCCTCCCTAATCGGTACCTCGTACATCCCAAGATTCGCTCGCAAATGTTGGAGTGAGTGGAACTCTACTTTCCGGGG